>QRFJ01001807.1:151200-220542 GCA_006176705.1 Cocos nucifera | reverse complement strand
TCGTCATTGATGGATTTTGGGAGCAATTAGAATGATTAGATGATCAATCATTCTAATTGTTTGAATTAGAAGAGTTCTGATCCATTGAAAAGAGTTTTGATGATGTCGATGATAATCTCTCTACTTCCATGGTAGAATCTGCTATCACTGTCTGCTTAGAACTCTTCCAATTAACAACACCACCATTACACACAAACAGACTCCCAGATGTCGACTTTCGATCATCTATATCGGACATAAAATCCAACTCTGTACACCCCTGGACGTGGAGTTCTCCATTACCAAAAACCAACAACATATCCTTAGTTCTTCTCAAGTACTTAACGATACATTTCATAGAAGTCCAGTATCTTTCACTTGGATTCGGCTGATATCTACTCGTGACACTCACAGCCTGGGCTATATCAGGTCATTTACATAACATGGCATACATGAGGCTCCCTATTACTGAAGCATTAGGGATCTTGCTCGTGCGTTCAATCTCCTTAGGTGTGTTGGAAAATATTTTCTTGGAGAGATGAATGCCATGTCTGAACGGTACCAATCTCCTCTTGAAGTTTTCCATGCTAAATCTCTTTAGTAATTCCTCTATGTACATCTTCTGTGAAAGACCTAGCATCCTATTCGCTCTATCTCTATAGATCTTAATTCCTGGAGTGAAAGATACTTCTCCTAGGTCTTTCATGGAGAATTCTTTAGATTACCACATTTTAACTATGGTCAATATGGGAATATCATTCGCAATAAGATGGATATCATCCACATACAGTACATGGAAGATAATAGCGCTCCCACTGATCCTTTTTGAAAATACACGGTTCCTCCTTGTTCTTGATGAAACTAAACAATTTGATCACATCATTAAAATGAGTATTCCAGCTCTGAGATGCTTGCTTAAGTCTATATATGGACCTTTGCAGCATGCATACTTTATGATCAGCATCACTGGATGTGAAACCTAGCGACTATTCCATGTAGATATCTTCCTTAAGGTATCCATTTAAGAATGCCGTTTCCACATCCATGTGCCATATTTTATAATCGAAATAGGCTGCAATAGCAAGCAATGTACGGATGGATTTTAGCATGGCTAGTGGTGAAAAGGTATCCTGATAGTCACTGCCTTCACGCTGACTATACCCTTTTGCCACTAATCTTGCTTTGAATATCTCTACATTTCCATCTACACCAATCTTTCTCTTGTAGATCCATTTACACCCAATAGGTATTATACCTTCAGGTGGATCTACCAAGGTCCAGACTTAGTTTGAGTGCATCGAGTCAATTTCTAACTTCATTGCCTCTAACCATTTTTTGGAGTCGATATCTAATATCACCTCGTCATAGGTTTTGGGATCATCACCATGAACCCCATTACCTATGAGAAAAAATTTTTCTACTTCCTCAGGCATAGTACCTAAGTACCTCTCAGGAGGACGAAAATTTTTTTTCGATCTACGAGGTGGAGGAGGTAGTGATTGTATTAGCTCAACTTGATTTGGTTCCATAGGATCCTTAGTTCGTTGCTCTTAGAAGACTTTCTCCTCGAGCTTGATTTGCTTTTCAATGCCACCATCTTGAATAAACTATTTTTCAAGAAAGATGGCATGCCAACTCACAGTCGCATTATAGTCTTTTGGAATGTACAAATAATATCGTAATGACTCTTTAGGATATCCTATGAATTGAGCTCTAAAGGACCTATAGTCTAACTTGTCCGCTTATTTTCTTTTGGCATAAGCCGGACGATCCCAAATTCTGAGATGACTCAGACTTGATTTCTTACCATGCCATATCTCATACGGTATGGTAGGATCAATTTTAGAGAAAATCCTATTCAGTAAATATATAGCAGTTAACAGACTATATCCCCAAAAAAAATTAGGAAGATCTATGAAGCTCATCATGAATCGGACCATATCTAATAGGATCCGGTTCCACCATTCTGAAACTCCATTGACTTGAGGTGTTCCAGGTGGAGTCCATTGAGAGACTATGCCTTATTGCTTGAGATAGTCTAGGAATTCTCGACTAAGGTATTCACCTCCTCGATCTGATCGAAGAACCTTAATGGATTTTCTAGTTTGCTTTTCTACTTCATGTCTAAATTTCTTAAACTTTTCAAAGGCTTCAGACTTGTGTCTCATAAGATACACATACCCATACTGAGATAAATCACCAGTAAAGGTTATGAAGTAGACAAAGTTGCCTCTAGCTGGCACATCAAATGGGCTGTACACATCAGTATGTACTAGGGCAAGTAGATCCATGGCATTTTCCCCATGTCCTTCAAAAGGAAGCTTAATCATTTTGCCATGAAGACATGATTCATAAATTTGATATGACTCAAAAGTCAACGAACTCAATAGCCCAATTTTTTTCAATTTGTTAATCCTATCTTCTGCTATATGACCTAGCCTTAGGTGCCATAGATACCTATCATTTGGACTATCCTTGGGTCATTTTGATCCTATGGCATTCACATTTTGCTCGATATTAAAGATAGATACATCAATATGTAACTGGTAGACATTGTTAATAAGGAAACTACTTGCAATTTTATTTCTTTCATAAAGAATATTACAATGGTCCTTAAGAAAACTAATTACATAGCCTTCTTGTGCTAAACATGACACAAAAATCAAATTTCTACTTGCAGTAGGCATATAATAACAATCCTTAAGTACTAAACTAAGCTACATAGTAGTCGAAGAGGGTAGGTTCCCAAGGCCACAACAGCAATCCTTGCTCCATTTTCGATGCATAGGATCATCTCACCATCCCTCAGCCTCCTACTATCCTCAAGATCCTGCATGAAAGTGCACAAATGAGCACTAGAACCAGAGTCAAGCATCCAACTGGATGCAGAAGAAACTGTAAGGTTAGATTCAATAACGAGCATACCTCTAGAAGGACCTATCTCCTTCTTATTCTTCAGGGTGGCTAGGTATGTAGGGCTGTTCTATTTCTAATGGCCGTTAGTATTACAATAGAAATACTTTTCTTTATCAGTGGCCTTCTTCTTCAGCTCTGCCTTCTTTTTCTTTCTACCTTCTACCTTCTACGTTTTCACAGACTTCTTCTTCTTTTTAGAAGACTTTCTTTTGGAATAAGACCATTCCATAGCAAGAACTGAGCCTTTAGGACACATCATAGAAAGCTCAGTAGTATCCAGCATATTCATAAGCTCGGTCAGAGTATTTTGAAGTTTATGCATATGGTAGTTCATGATGAACTGCCCATACGCATTAGTCAAGGATTGCAGAATTATATCATTCTGCAGATCCTGGTGTAACTTCGCTCCAAGCTTCTCAAGCTCTTCTAAGTCCTTGATCATCATTAGACAATAATCATGGACTAACTGCCAATCATGCATTTTAGCCTTAAATAGTCATTTAGTGATCTGATATTTGGTTGCGCGACTATACTCACCAAACAACTCTTATAGGTGAGTCAATATTTGGTGGGCAGTCTTAATATCTTCATGTTGGCGCTGAAGCACATCAGACATCGAGCCTAACTTGTAGTATCTAGTCTTATTATCTTCATCCATCCACTTGTCAAGAGATGCTCTCTGTTTAGCGGATGGACGAGTTGGTAAGGTGGGAAAATCTTGATCCAATACATGAGTCAACTTCTTGGAACCTAAAATAAATTTAAAGTTTCGAAGCCAATCCTTGTAATTAGGTTCGGTCAGTCTATGGGTGTCCAGGATACGGGCTAGTGGGTTGGACGCAGACATTTTTCTTTTTTCTATAGAGAGTCAAAGTTTTTAGTTAGATTTTGTAATTAAGACTTGACCAATTTGTTTAGATATTTGATTTTTAAATAAATTAGATCCCACTATTTTTTTGGATCCCTACACTACCTCTATAGAGATGCAAAAATCTTCACAATTATTGATTTCTAGTGGGTGGTGCAGTCCCACCAACAGACTCATCACCTCACCTAACAGTTATTGGTGATGGGTTAGCCAATGAGTGAACAACTCTTGTCCAATAATTCTCTAATCATGATGCACCCAGACTTGATCTCTAATTCATGAATCTCACCGTGCCTGAAATATTGATCCACTCCTTAGTTATGTTAGACCCACCAATTGCATAGATTGGATTGCTAATTGGGTCTCTCACCATATCCAAAATATTGAGCCTAATCCATCCTCCAGCCCATAGCATCCAATGCCTAATAGACATGGTTGCATCTTTTTGGTGCAACTGAACCACTGTGACCAACCAAGAACAATCAACCCCGGAAAGGGCCCGCACATCTACATTAGTGGAAAATCTTAGATTAAATCTTTTCTTAGGAAGATTGATTTAGGTCTCTTTAAACTTGACTAGACATAGCCATAACCATAACCATTATGACTAACATAGTGGCATGGGTCAACTCGGATTGTTAGCCACCTTAGATCAGGATTGGACTGACAAATATGGTCAGGTAGGTGAGACTGATGGAAGGGATATGCCATTAACTCGACAAGAATGCATTCGATTTGAGTAGCTCCCAATTAAAAATCAGTCGATCGTATCTACCAAACTTACCTTAAACACCAAATTATTGAGTCAGAATAAATCAGGTTAGCCTACAATCCAGACTCTAACCATTGAGCCTAATTAGGTCTTAACTCGATCGATCACTCATGTGACTCGACCTTGACCCAAACTTAATCCTATTAGGCTGGTCAATTTAAGCACTCTTGATCCCACTTAACCAACTCTTGATTCAGTTTGATCAACCGTTAGACCTAATTGAGCTACCCAAGCCCAAATCCAATTTTATGAATATATCTTGGATCTAAAAATTCTTAATTTTAGATCTAATATATTTTATAATCTTAATTCTTAATTATGTTTAGAGTTCATAAACAAAATATATATATAAAATTTTAGGATTTCAAGATCTAGAATTTTATAGAAAATAAGATTTTTTATTTTTGATTAAGGATGAATGCGCAGCACCCCTACACACCATAAGAACACCACATTGAATGGGAGGAGAGGACCTTTAAAACCCACTTTGTTCTTATGATCGGACAGCCAAGGGGCATGCCTTAATCAGAAACATGATAAATCTATAAAACTTGTTAGATCTACATCATATATCACATATATAAAAATTGATCTAACTAAAAACATGCTTTGCATACATATCACATATCATGTCATGCATATTTTCATATCTAAATTATCTCATAAACATCTAAAAAATAAGATTTAAATTTGATCATATCAAATTAAAATTTATTCTAGATAATTTTGTAGAATAATTCTACAACTAGTCTAAATATGCATCTATCATATCTCATATGAACAAATTAAATAAATTTATTTTCTATTTTTTAGATCTAATTATAAAATTTATAATATCAAAAAAAATAAATAAATAGATTTAAAAATTATAATTAATTAAATTAAAATTATGATTATGCTAGACTACATATAGAATAATTCTATTCCTAGTCTAGTCATGCATCTCATACATCTTAGATCAAGACTTTTTAATTTTTTAATTTTTTAATTTCAGATCTAATCATATCTAATGTGACATCTAAAATTATCTAATTATTAGATTAAAAATAAATTAAAATTATATCTAATGAATTATGGAATCAAGCTCTAACACTAGATGAAAAGAAAAACCCATTTTCTGGATCAGGTTCGTTCAGATCTAATTGAATCAAAAGAAATATTTCAAAAATTTTTCCTCTGAGATCCTAATCATTAAATTTGAGACTCCATAAATTTAATATTATTAATCAAATAAAAAAATAAAATAAAAATAAAAATTAAATATAATTTGATTATACATTTATTTTGGATAATCCAATTATCCTGTGATGATCCTGATGTTTGCCTGAGGTTCTGGATGTAGCCACGCAAGTGCCTGGCCTTTATCGATATCCACTTAGACAAGATCTAACGATCTTCTCCTTTTCAATTAATTCTTCAAAAATTAGATATAGATCTAATCTTGAAGGTCTTCAAAACACCTTTTGAAGAACCACCGTTGTCTCCTGCAGCAGTGCTGCCTTCTTCCATTCCTTGCGTCTTTCAATTGCTTGGATCGTGCCTTATTCATGCCCAAAATCCCTTAGGTGTGGAGAGGAGAGAGAGAACCACAGGGTGGTATGGAGAAGGAGGGAGAGAGGCTTTGTATCATGGGCTAAAGGTAGAAGCATTAAAAACCTAGGCACAAATAGGGTTTATATAGACCCTGCTGTGCCATGCAGTGCCACATCATCCCGATCACTCATAGTCCTTTGAGCAATCAGATCTAAATCTTATTAGTGGGATAACATCATCTGATCTAATTAGATGAGAGAGCCTCAAAACCCTCCTAAGGTGGTGCCAAGACTGGGTCAAACAAGAGTTCTTGGCGCCATAGAGTTTAATCCCTTGAAGCAACCCTAGAGTTCCATCTGTGTAGGACTCTTTCTTTATCCTCATGGGGTGCATGCCTCCCTAGGCAGGCATCCTCTTCATGTCTATATTTAGCAGGGGGACAAGGCCCCAGGTACTCTCCTATAAGCATATGATACATGGGCAGATGTCCAAATGTCCAGCATCAATATTTAACCAATGTCCGAAAATAGAAATTAGCAGGTGACCAAAAATGATAGGTGTTATCTTAAGTTTATCTCATAAATTAAGATAATTCTTTTCTAATATGGACAAGCTCTAGTCAGACCAAGTAAAAGTTTCTGAGTGAGCTAAAATATATTTGGCTCAGTCGAGACAAGCTTTAATCATTATTAAAGGAGAACATTAGGCTCAATCATGTGCTAGCAAGATTTTCTTGAACCTAATTGAATCTTATTCAAATCAATTAAACTGGATTAGTCCAATTGATGACATCCAGATCCAAACCCTTATTTGTATGATTCAGTTAGATTTAGTTCCATATGGTAATGGGATATGTTGCGATCTCTATCATCGACATCATCAAAATACCTTCCGATGGATCAGAACTTTTCTGATTTAGACAACTAGTATTATCGATCATCCAAATCATTCTAATTGCTTTCAAAATCCACCAGTGACACCTCATAGCATATCATGGAAATCCATTAGAACTGAAAGCGAACCTCTCCGTGCAGTTATCTATGTGATTAGGTTCCTCTATCTTAAGCCCCGACTGGATTAGGATTAAGGTGATCTCGTCAAACCCTAATATCCATCATATGAATTAATCATTTGATTCAAGTCTAATGTAAAAGCCCTAATAGAAACTCTTTCTATTATTTCACTCTGTCATGGCCATGGGCTTATGGATTTGATTTTCATGATCATCGTGGGGCTGCTTCTCATCTACCAAGATAGATAGATCCCCTATTGGTGCCCTCCAATTCCTATAATGAACAGGCTATAGCCAACATACACCTCAGGATTCCGAATGGCTAGAAGATCGAGTTATGGTGTAGTCAAACTATAACACCCTTAAAGTGAACTATAGATGCACCTCAGATCAATGAACCAGATACACCACTACAGCTTCGAGCTAGTAATCGATGAGATGGTAGACTTCCTCATGATTGCTCGAGGTGGTGATGCTCAGTGCCCTCATTCTCTAACAAGTAGCTGTACTCTCGCTCCGATGTTTCTACACCATAGACTCAAGACTCATCTATCCCAAAGAAGCAATCGTACACGAACCTTTCATATCAATCACCATCCTCATGATAATCCTACAGTCGAGAGCATATTATGATTTAATAATGAAAATTCATGTCTTAAATTTTCAACTCTTGAAAATATGAACTATTATTACCATTAACTTAGGGGACGTATCACAGACACTTTTAAATACACACTATGATAGAAAATAATCCATTTTATTATTTATAGTCAAAATTATAATTTTGCTCTTAGAAGTGTAATATAAGTATCAGCCTCTCTGGCTTCTAAGGCACACATATCTAACAAGTTGGACTAAGATCATCCTTAATTGGATTGCATTTAATTTGATTTAAATATGATTTAAATTAAGTTCAAACCTATTTTAACCTAGTCAAACAAGTGGAGTCCCAATCCAACTAGGACTCTCTTTCTTTCTCTTGCGCCTAAAAGCCCATTCCCACACCTTTTATTTTTGATGTTTTATGTGAGAATTCCCATGCCTAAGAGGTCAACTGGGACTCTTTTTCTTTCTCTTGCGCCTAAAAGCCCATGCCCACACCTTTTATTTTTGATGTTTTATATGAGATTTCCCATGCCTAAGAGGCCTTCAACGACCCATATATCTGGTTATTTGGAATATGTTTTGACTTGGTCAAAACTAGAAAATGGTTAGGATTAATTTCCTATTTGATAGAGTCTCCTTTGACCAAAACTCTTCCCTCATTCTTTTGTTATTTTCCCATGCCACCCAACCTTTTGCTCCACCCTTTCACCCATGGTTTTGTGCATTGGCCATTAGGTTCTCATTCTTAAAAATCAGGGAAGGGGCGTCACATTGGCCATTAGGTTCTCATTCTTAAAAATCAAGGAAGGGGTGTCCAAGAGTTGGACGCCCCATAGAAGTCCTTTTAAGACTAGGTTTGACCTAGTCTTCTTCATCTAATAACGATGCCTCCTTCTTTGACAAACATGGCTCCAATAATACCCGGTATTCCATTGTGAAAATCAGAAGAGAGGTGCTAGGAGGCATGGAGTCTTGGGGTGCCATGTTCTTTGGAGAAGATCCTTTCTTTTGGACAACATAGGTATTGGAAATTGTGTCCCAAAGCCAATCATCAGCTTGTTGATGGTTGAGCTATTTTATAATTATAATTAATTTATTAATTAATAAAAATATTTTGATATCTTTCTCATCATAAGTTTACATCTTCTAATGAACTCCATTATTGTGATGAAGTTCTTAGGACTGTTTAGTTTCGATAAAGAGAGAATTTATTGATTATTTCTTAAATTTATTCATGACCAAATGATAGGCTATTAATTAGGACAACAGCATCTATCGAGCATAGGTCGCTATTTGCCATATAGATTGGTTGTCCTCTTAACCAAGGAGTATGGAGACACTAGTATGGCATACAGATGTGATGTATGGGTACATCATCACTGAACGTGACCAACCCTAGGGCATTCTGCTATTGAGAATGTCTTTGATGGGAAATAGGTATAAGTATCCCTTAGACCTAAGGTCACCTCAGTGACTTGCAACCAACTCACTATGCTTTGGTATAGAACTAACTGAATTTCTAATTCAACAATGGAAGGCTTCTGGGCATAGTCAAGTACTAGTAAAGTCAGAGTGTGATCAAGATGGAATTGATCACTCCAAGAGTTGGAGAAGAATGTATCACTGTATTTCAATATAGCAAAACCTTGGCTAGGATAATCCATTAGATGGATTTGATATTTTGAAATATAATATGGACAATCTGATTAGAGTTGACAGTTGAACTCTGAGGTATCCTACGAGCATTGTGGTCAAGAGGAAGAATTATATGGAAACTATATCCGTATGGGTTCTAAGGATGGTGTTCTACACCTTCGACCTATCCGACCGTCGGGTATCATTACTAGCTGATCACTTCAATTAGTATAAAAATTTATTTCTGTGCTATCAACTTTGGTTTGGATCTATGATGTCACACATATTAGAGCTTATGATCTAATCGGATGGTTGATCGATGAGTAAGAATCATTCTAGGGTTAAATAATCAATACGATTGGTGTTTAACCTAGTGCAAGTATTGTAGGAGGATCGACTAGTAATTGGATTGCTAATTGATTTAATTTGATTAAGCCAATAGACTAAGACTAAGTCTAATTAAATATAATTTAACTAGATTTAGTTTGGACTTGATTGGATCAAGTTCAATAGGTTTATTGGATAAGTCAAGTGTAAGGAAGAACTAGTCCTAGTCTAACTAGGACTCGGATTAACTCAATTTTTAAATTTGATTAAAAAATAAATTAAAATTTAATTTAATTTAATTTAATTTAATTAAGTTTATAAATGGGTTAGGGTCTTATTTAATTATATTGATTTAATCTTGATTTTATTTGCTTAAAAGATCTTGTTTGATCAAGTTAAAACAGGAGTCCTAGTGTGACTAGGACTCTTTATCACTTGCGCCACTTAATCCTCACGCCCCATGCCCTTTTTGTTTTGTTTCTTATCTCAAAATTCTCCACTCCTGTGGCTTCTCATGCCCTCTTTCTCTCCTCCTTTTCTCATAAGGTAATTTATTGGAAGACCAAGTCAAAAGAAGAGTTAGTTTTGCTTAGGATTCTATGAGATAGAATTCTTATCGACCAAAACACCTTCCCTTGAGTGCTGCCCCCTCTTTTAGTTAATTATTCTCTTATTCTATGAAAATAATCTCCTTTTTTGTGTGCCCTCCCTTTCTGACTAACATCAATAATTATGGAGGAGGCGCCCAAGAGTTGGGCACCCCAACAAGTTCCCATATTTGGATATTCCTAGTCTTGGATTTTGATCTAACTTCGACTCTTCTTTTTCTCTATTTATTGGATGACTTTTGTTTTGATCTTTTCATGGAATATATAGCTTTGGGTGGGGTTTGGGGTGCACAATAATCAGATGAAGAGGGTCCTTGGGCGTGGGGATTCCATAGGCACCAAACTAGGTGTCTTGGTGAGAGAAAAGAGAAGAAGAAGAGGGTCTTCTTCTAGGGCTGTTTTATTTTCAGTCTCTCCTCCTTTATTTGAGTTTTTTTTGAGAGAGTCTCAAATCAGTAAACTCTTATCTTCTTTTTCATATTTTATAGAGTTTAAATTTTGAAGAAGAAAATATCGAATCAACCATCAAATAAGGTTCAGCACATTACTATCATGCTGTGCTGATTTCCTGCATTGGACTTCAGATCAGAGATCGTAGGCTCGTGCGGACGATTCCTAGAGGCTGGACATGTGTGTAGCTCATGTCTTCATCCTCAAGCCTGGATCAGCAAGTTAGAACATCTAACTTGCTTGGGTAATAGATCTGATCTATTAACTTCAAACCTGCATTTGATATAGTGTAGATCTAGGTTGAGTTGATCAACCTTTTACTTTCTTATTTGATTTTAATTTTTGATTTAATATCATACCTTGATTATGTAATAAATCTAAGATCTAGATATTTAAATATTTATTTAAATAAATATTTAATTTATTTAAGTCTTTTACTATAAGATCTTGAAAAAGTTTTCAAGATCTACATATAAAACTCTAGATCTGATTCCTTCAATTGGTATCAGAGCTAGATTATTATTACATGATTTTTGTGCATGTTTAGATTATTTTTTAGATTATATCTAATTTATAATCTAATTATTAAATTTAAAATAAAAAAATTAAAAAAAATTCAAATCTCACGATCTACCATAAGGTTGTCCTGTTGTAGGGTTTATCTCTTACAGTAAAAAGATTATCCTAGTTCGTGATGATCTGAGACTAATCATAAATTTATTAGACTTAATCTAATTTTATTTATGATTTAATAGATTTAAAATAATTTTAGATCTAAAAATAAAATATTTTAGATTGCACAGACTGCCATAAGGTTGTCCTGCTGTAAGGTTTACCCTATACAGTGAATAGGTTGTCCTAGTACGTGCTGATCTAAAATATTGATCATAAAATTTTAAATTAGATCTAAGAGATTTTATTATCTGATTAAAAATATTTATTGTTACTTGCATATTGATTATAAATCAAACATGCAACTTGGTTGATAGAACCATATTTTAAAAATATTTTATAAATATGAAAATTATTTTTGAAAAGCCAAATCCCAACCCTCAGCCCAAAACTTAATTAAGAATTAAGAAGTTGTTTGTTTAGATTCTAGGATTGTAAATAGAAGATCCTATAACACGAGTCGTAACACATTGGGTTAATGGATTAGTGGAAATTAGGTCCATTAATTAGGTTAGACCTAGGGTTAGATTATAGAATGAATTTAATTAGAGAATTGACTAAATCTAATCAATTGTTGTCTTTGATTAGGTCAAGGATTCTCTAGATAAATTATAATAGTTGTAGTTGGTCAAGTCCATTTCTTTAACAAGACCCAAAGTAGACTTGATTCTTGGCTATGCGTCTAGCATGAATTGTTAGGTTGATCTAATTGAAGTTAATTAAACCAATTGGTGTTTAAGGTAAACCAGATCAGTGGTTTTTAATTGGCAGCCCGCTTACTTGACCATTTTTTATGGCATTTAAGGCAAGCCTAGCAGGTCCTTCAACTGATTGAATTTATCTGATCTCTTGGTGAGATTATATTTTGATCAGATCACTTAACTATTCGAGCTGACCCATGTCAGCTACTTAAATCAGTTTGACTGATTTAGGTGCTCCTATACCAGCCTATTAATGGTCTCCCTTAAGCTTACTTGGTGAAGTTAGTGGGAGGATCATGACAAGCTGGTTGATCTGATCTACTTGCTTCTATAAATTAAATCCTCTAAAATTATTAGGTTCCTAAAATGAAATAGTTATATGATAACTGGATCATAGCCTTCCATTAAAGTAGATGTTAATGAGTCCATCAGTTGGATAATCATTGGAGGCCCAAAGGCATGGTGCTTATCGATTGATGGAATTATCATTCATTATATGATCTCTTGGATACATCTTTCTAAATGGTGGTCAGATGGG
This sequence comes from Cocos nucifera, assembly GCA_006176705.1. Taxonomy (NCBI): domain Eukaryota; kingdom Viridiplantae; phylum Streptophyta; class Magnoliopsida; order Arecales; family Arecaceae; genus Cocos; species Cocos nucifera. The sequence goes on along the minus strand of QRFJ01001807.1, from coordinate 207,925 downwards.
CCAACCAAAGTTAGGCCTGATCATTCATTGGTTGGATGGGCCAAGTATGGTCATGTTAATGGTTGGACCTAACTGGACCCTTTTCTGAGGAGGCCAAAGCCAACTGATCAGGTACTGGGGCAAAATTTAATTACTAAAAATTATTTGAAGAAATAATTGGTTATGAACCTACCCTTAGATGTACATGGGTCAGCCAACCAATGTTGGGCTCGTGCATAGTTTTTGTGAATTCTAGCACCCACTAAGGAATTAGGATAATTCCTCGAATTGGAGGTAGAGGCTACCAATTTGAATAAAATAGTGGGGGAAATCTTTTGATTAAAGTTCAAATCTTTAGGTTTAATGAATCAATTACTAATTAGGTTTTGGCTTTTCTTTATGTAGACATGGCCACTTTCCTATTGCTCCGATCATTGTTGGACAATGATAAGTTGGTGCGACCCAACTTCGATAGTTGGTACCAAAAATTGATGATTGTCCTAGAGCATAAATGGATCCTGTATGTGCTGATGGATCCTACACTTGAGGAGTCAGCTGCCAATGCATATGGAATAGTCAGAGATACTTATCAGAAGTGGCTCAGTGATCGAACCACAGTGCGCTGTATTATGCAGATTGCGATGAGCGACGAGTTCGATCATGGATTTGAGATAACTCAGTCAAATGAAATTCTCTAAGTGTTGGAGGATTCTTTTGGCACTCTCGATAACGTTGATAGGCATAAGACTAGTTGCGCCATCTTCAATACCAGAATACGGGACGAAGGCTCTATCACTGATCATGTATTGTATATGATCAAGCTGATAGAGCGCTTGAGCAAACTTGGCTTTTCCTTATATGAACAACTTGGGTAAGATGCAATACTGAACTCGCTGCCAAAGTCCTACCTTCTTTTTCTTACTCATTATAAAATAACAAAACCTGAAGTAAACTACTATGGTTTACTAGGGTTACTTCACAACTTTGAGAAGGATCACCAGCTCCATAAAGAGTCGGTGAACTTAGTGGGAGTTTCATCTTCTGGTTCGCAACCCTTTAGGAAAGGAAAGAAGAACAAGAAGAAGAAAATAAAGAACGTGCAAGTTCAAGCTGGGACATCAGTGCAGGGCCAGACCAGGAAGATCAAGCCCGATAAGAGTCAAGCTGAATGCTTCTTTTGCAAGAAACGAGGGCACTAGAAGAGGAACTGTCCTCAGTACATTACCTCTCTGGATTCAAACAGGCAGAGAAAGAAGTAAGTTATTGCTGGGCAAGGTATTTATATGATAACTCCTTGTAATTTCTCTATTTATGATATTTCTGACTGGGTATTTGATATCGATAGCCCTTACCATATTTGCAATTCATTGTAGGGGTTGCAGGTCAGAAGAAGATTCGTGCAAGGTGAGAGATTGCTAAACATTGGAGATGGAAGATCAATTCTAGTTGTAGCTTTAGAAATTTTGAAACTTGTATTTAAATCTCATACCTTTGTTCTTAGTGATTGTTATTTCTATCCTAGTTTCTTTTTAAATATCATTTTTGTAGGCCTTTTGCCATGAACAATTATGAAATTTTCAATAAAGAAATGAGTTTGTAATATCATTATGAATGATGTTACTGCTTTCTATGGATAATTGAACAATAGTGTATATATGTTATCATAATCTATTAATGTAGTCTATTCTACTGGCAAGCACCCTAGATTAGATAGTGTATCAGATATCTACTTATGGCACTGTAGGCTAGGTCATATAAACAAGAACAGGATAAACATGTTGAGTCAAGAGAAAATCATCGAGGTCAATGATTGTGAATCACTTCCAACTTGTGAGTCCTGTCTTCTTGGTAAAATGACCAAGTCACCTTTTATTGGAAAAGGTCAGAGAGCCAATGAGCTCTTAGGTCTAGTACATACTAATGTATGTGGATCAATGAGCATAAGTGCCAGAGGTGGATATGTCTACTTCATCACTTTCATAGATGATCTATCCAGATACGGATATATCTATTTGATGAAATATAAGTCTGATTCTTTTGAAATATTCAAATGATTCCAAAGTGAAGTATAAAAATAAATTGAAAAGAGTATTAAAACTCTTCAATCTGATCGAGGAGGAGAATACTTTTTTGGTGAGTTTCTCACATATCTAGGAGAGAATAAAATTCTCTTCCAATGGACTCCTAGAATACCACAGCATAATGGTGTGTCTGAAAGGAGGAATCAAATTTTGTTAGACATAGTCTGATCCATGATAGGATTTGCCAGCTTGCCGATATCCTTCTGGAGATATGCATTCGAATCGGCTTGTTATCTATTAAATAAGATTCCAAGTAAGTCTTTAGTTAAAACCCCATATGAGATATAGATAGGGCATAAACCAGCACTTTCACACCTTAGAATTTGGGGGTGCTCGGCTTATATCAAATGGTTAGTTACAGACAAACTTGGACCTAAGTCTGACAAGTGTACATTCATAGGATACCCAAAAGAGACCAAAGGATACTATTTCTACCATGCTGATGAACAAAAGGTGTTTGTCAGCCTTAAGGATCCTTTTAGGAAAAGAAGTTCCTTGGTGAAAGAACTGCTGCCTCTAAGATTGAACTTGATGAAGTTCAATAGGTAGAAAGTCCGATAGAATGTTGAACCTAAGTTGGATTTGATCAGATCAAATTCAAATCCTAGTGAACTCGCACCATTAAGACGATCCGGTATAGTACCATGGCATCTAGATAGATACTATAGATTCTTGGTCTAGGATGGTAATCCCATTAAACTCGATGAGAACGATGAGGATCCGATCACTTATATGGATGCGATGCAGAGATTCGACTCTAAGAAATGGCTAGAAGCCATGAGATCCGAAATAGATTTCATGAAGGTGATAAGCATCATAAATTCACCAATAAAAATATTAATTTATTAATTAATTTATATTAATTTTTAAGAATTATTAATCAATTTATGTATATATTTTAAAAAATTTATATTTTTATTAATAAAAAAATTGATTAAAAAATAATAAAAATTAAAAAATAAAATTTTATTATCAATGGAAAGAGCTCATTTTTTTTATCACAACAAAATAAATTTTGAGTAAAACAAAGCTAAAATGAAGAAGATATGAATTTTTAAAGAAATAAAATAAATAAAATTTAAATAAAAAAAGAAAATGGCTCAGTCGGCTCCGCAAGCCAAGCCATCAAAGTCGACTCAGCTGATGAAGCCTTCAGTCAGTCCACGATCTAGGCATGGACTGCCAGCTCAGTAGAAACTGACGAATCACAGCGCAACACATGGCGGACCTGACCCTTAAAGGGTCCACAAAAATTTATCGTGGCTCATAGGATAATTTGGTCTTTTCACTTGGCAACAGAGGCACTGATTGGCTGTGGTGTGCAGTGCGGTCGGTCCACGTGGTCCATTGGAATAGTAATTGCATAATCGGATGGCTGCGGTTGATTGCGATCAAGATCAGATTGTGGTGGTTATTTTTGGATTTGATTCAAATTCTATCAACGATCTAGCACGATCCGATGGCTAGAAAACCAAGTGATGAAGATCCAACGGTCCAGAATGCTCCCGACGGTGATCAAGACTCCCGATGCATGATTTGCAGCTAGATTTCCTCCATCAACGTGCGATCGAATAGCTAGAATTTAATCCGACCTGATCTAGGCCGATACTCATCCGATTTTGATGATTTTTGGATCGTTGGATTTCTATTTATGGCCATATTTTATCCAGAGTAGTAGAATTCATCTAGGACTTCTTTTAGTTCAATTTTTATTTAGATTTCTTTATATTTTGATGATCAAAGAGTCCCTTAGTCCCACATTGCCCAGAAGTAAACTCTCCATCCCTCCTAGCTCTATAAAAAGGACCCCAGACCTCTAGAAATCATCATCTTCGATCAAGCTGAAACTTTGGTAAAGAATGAAACCAGGCTATGGGTTAAAGGCTGCTTCAAAGCAACGGATGCCGAAAAGAAAAGCGGAGCTTCTACACCATCTTTCCGCCAATGTCGATCCAAGATTAGAGATCAGCTTGTTTTAATTTCTTCTTTTTATGCATTTAAATTATAAAATTTTAATTAATATAATATTTATTTTTATGTTCTTTAATTTTATGCTCTTTATTTTTATTGCAATTTAATTTTTATATTTTAATTATTACTTTTTATTTTTCTATAAGTAGATGCTAAGATCTAACTAGTAGATCTTAGTACCAAGTTTACTTTTCTGCATAATTTAATTTTCACTTCATAATTTTAATTTTTGACTTCAAAATCTATTTTTAATTTTTTTTTTCTTTTAAAAAAATCAAAGATTTTAAATCTAAAAGTACTACCTTTTCTATGGATTCAACCTGACTCACTACTATCTACGTATTTTTAATTATTTTAAGAAGTCAGATTAAACTGATAAATACGGTGTCTTAACGACAACATTGCGCTTCTATCAAATTTTTTTTTATAAATTAATTATAAATATTTTTTAAATATTACTCACTAATTTTTATTTATTTATTTATTTTATGGAAAAAAAGGGAAAAGGAAGAAAGCATCTAATTTTGGTGAGATCAAACCTAACCCTAGTCCTCTTTTCTTTTTATTTATTTATTTACTTATTTTATTTTTAAATTAATTTAAAAAATATTTATTTAAATCTAATTAAAAGTCTCATGATAAGATTAGAAATCCTAACTGCTTAGAACATGCATCATATTATTTTTATTTTTATTTTTATTTTTATTATTTTTTTTGGTGATTGCTAGAGGCAAGGTAAGCCTTTCAGAATTCAATTAGTTGCATGCATCCAGTTTAAATTGCATAGAATCCTTTGATTGAAAATTTTTTGTGCATATTCGTATTAAACCAAATTAAGGGCACAACCCAATTAAATAAGATAAGGTGAAAATTTGATCACCCTTTCTTGGTCCACAAACAGCCAACCAGCATCCTACATTGACCTAAGCCTTTAAATTAAAATCAATTAGACATCAACCCTAGGAACTCGAGCTCAATAGGATAAGGAACCTTAGGAGTTGAACCGGATTAGGATTAGTCAATTTGACTGGTATCTAGGAAAGTAGTTCAGGGATGACTGGGCCTGAAGGAAGGTGGTTTCTAATTGATTCCGTTCGCTTACCTGGCCAAGCACAATTGGTGTCTAAGGAAAGCAATGGGGGGACTCCCACCGATCTTACACTTATCTGGTCAGTTGATTGGCTAATCCAATACTTGGAGGACTTGAAGGTGACCTTGGCAGTTTGGAGCTGTCTAGATCTAGGATAACCCCTAGTCAAGATTGATTGACCAACTTGATTATTAACCAATATCAAACCTAATTAAACTTAATTCTTCTCTCTCTTCTTAGTTCTAGGACTCTTTAGGACCTGTTCTTTAAAACTCTTCTTCCTTTCTTCTTTTTTCTTCTCTAAAAATAAAATAAAATAAAAATTAAATTTAAATAATTAAAAAATATTAAAAATAATAATTAAATTTAATTAATAAATAAAATAATTAATTTTCAATATAATAAAATAATAAAAAAATATAAAAAAAATTCTAAAATTTTTATTTATACAATATGTTAGGGTTGCATTAATACATATACGGTAGGAAATTACTTTACATGATCTAGTTGAACACAACCATAATAATCAAATGGCTAATCTGAATCTAATAGTCCAAAAATTAGATAAAGTTGATCTTCTTGCTCAAAAATTAGATCAACTCCTAATCCTAAGTCAATAATCTCCTACACAATTCACATTATCTTCTAATTATCAGGAGAGTTGTTCAATCTATGCTAGCCCAACCCATCATGTGAGTGAATGTCCTATGACTGCATAGTTTTCATATTTTGTCCAAGAACAAGTTCAAGCTGCTCAAGGATACTCTAAATTGATTAATGATCCATTTTTAAATTCATATAATCTAGATTGGAGTAAATTTAACTTTTCTTGGAGATCCCAATAGACTTGGGCTCAAACCCAAATTTTACCTATGCAAAATTATCAAAATAGATCCCAATACCAAAACTATGCCTATAATAATGGCCAGCCTAGTCAATTTACCCATCCACCACATCATAATCAGCCCTCATACCCACCTCCTCAACAGACCAACCTAGCCGATGATAAATTCAATCAACTTCAACAATTAATTCTAACTCAACAACAATCAATCGCCAGGCTAGAAGCTTAAATAGGATAATTAGTTGAGTCTAATATGAGGAGAGAACTAGATCAATTACCGAACCTACCAATTTCAAACAATCCACCTAATGTCCACCAACCACCTGAATCAAATTATTAATTTAATGTCTCACTTAAGAATCCCCAATTTGAGAATACCAAAGTAATTTCTGAACTTAAAAGCTATAGGATTCTTATGGACCCATACCAAGATCAGGTGACAGAGGCTTGTACTGATGCTAGCCAAAATAAAAATTTAGAAGAACTGGTTAGTACTGAGATTAACCATATAGAAGAACTCAAGCCAGGAATTAGTACTGATGCTAGTTCCAGTTTAAATGAGATAGAAATAGGGAAAAAGAGAATAGATGATTTATCCGAGACTTATAAACCTAATGTCCTATTCCCTTCAACCCTAGAAGTAGGTTCTTCTTACAAAAATCAAGAGACATGTAATGAAATGTCAATGGAGTTGTTTAAGCAAGATCACATTAATTTACCTCCAGAATTAAAATCGCCTTTAGTCACCAATCCAGCACCCATTGAATCAAAGTTGACTCCTAATATAAAAACTCCATTCATGAGCATTTTAGAAAAACAAATAGGAGAAATTCTTAATAAACATGGGTTTGAGAATGGAATCACAAATTATATCCCTAAAATTAATAATGAATATATCAATAATAGAATTATAAATCAACTTTCTGAGATTGGCAATTCAAAACCATTGGAATTTGTCAATCCAATATTTGACACAGGATAGTAAGCTGCATTATGTCTGGCTGAACACGGTAAACTTAGCGCTTATTGGGAGGCAACCCAATATTTAGTTTTTATCTAATTTATCTTTTTAGTTTATTTTATTTTTAGGATAATTTGAATAAGTTGGAGGGAGAGCTCAAATTTTCAAAGACATGTGCTGGACCAGAAATATACTAAGTTAGGTGTATTCTTCTATGTTCTTTATTACATCCTTTATTTTTTCTTCTTCATTGAGGACAATGTCGATTAAGTTGGGGGGAGAGAAAAATAAAAATTTTAAAAATTTTAAGTCCTTAAAAAAGTTAGTATTTAGTATTTAGATACCTGATTATGCTTAAGAATCGAATTAAACTGCATTTTTAAAAGAAAATTGATGCATAGATTAGAGAATCTATGAGATATTGAGGAATCAAGTATTAAGAAAATTCAATAAAGAGTTAAGTCTAGAATATAAAATTTTTTTTCTTGGAGCATTTTTAATTATTTGTACTAGCATCAAAGAAAAGTCTACTTTTTATAGGCTTGTGTAGGGTAACTATACATTTCTTCATATAACAAATTTATTTTAATAAAATAGTTTCTAAGTACTTCTCACTGAGTAACTGGGCCTCCTTGCCTATGCAAGCATTGAGTTTCGCATCAAAAGATGGGAAGGGCAAAGAAGCTCATTGTAAAGCTAGTCTTCACTCGTAGCCTGTTTGATTTGAGCTAGTAAGTCCGAGGGATATTCTATACCTAGTGCCCTAAAGCCAACTGGTTTGGGAGTCATTGGCCCAAGACTCGCTACGTGGATCAAATAGAAAGCTTAAGGGGTTAAGACACTCAATAGTGATACAACGTTAAAAAAAAAAAAAAAAAATATGGTTTTCCACCAAGTAATCGAATCTCGTTGCCTAAGTAAGCAATGATATTCACATCAAAAAGTGGGCAATATAAAAATAAAAATCAATAAATGAAGGATAGAAGTAGCAATACACTTTCCTATATGAAAGTTTAGACAAATCAAAGATAAAGGTGGGATAATTCAGAAAAAATTCTGAAAAATTTAATGTTCTTCACTTAATTTTTTTATTGATAAGTATTAATACCCCAACGATATGTCTCATTTATGCTCTACTGAATATCAATGGCCATTTTGAAAACTGCTTAGGTAAAATTCGAAACTCTAAAGTTAAAAGGTATTTAAAACTAAATTCTTTCTTTACTCGAGGATGAGCAAAGCTTAAGTTGGGGGGTGTGATAAGCATCATAAATTCATCAATAAAAATATTAATTTATTAATTAATTTATATTAATTTTTAAGAATTATTAACCAATTTATATATAATTTTTGAGAAATTCATATTTTTATTAATTAAAAAATTAATTAAAAATTAATAAAAATTAAAAAATAAAATTTTAGTATCAATGGAAAGAGCTCATTTTTCTTATCACAACAAAATAAATTTTGAGTAAAACAAAGCTAAAACAAAAAAGATATGAATTTTTAAAGAAATAAAATAAATAAAATTTAAATAAAAAAAGAAAATGGCTCAGCCGGCTCTGCAAGCCAAGCCACCAAGCCAAGTCAAGCCATCAAAGCTGACTTAGCTAATGAAGTCATCAACCGATCCATGATCCAGGCATGGACCGTCAGCTCAGCAGAAACCGATGAATCACCGTGCGAAATGTGGCAGACCTGGACCCTTAAAGGGTCCATAGAAATTTATTGTGGTGCATAGGGCAATCTGGTCTTTTCACTTGGCAATAGAGGCACTGATTGGCTGTGATGTGTGGTGCGGCCGGTCCACGTGGTCCATGGGAACAGTAATTGTGCGATCGGACGGCTGCGGTTGATTGCGGTCAAGATCGGATGGTGGTGGTTATTTTTGGGTTTGATTAAAATTCTATTAATGATCTGGCACGATCCGATAGCCAAAAAACCAAGTGATGAAGATCCAATGATCCAAAATGCTCCCAATGGTGATCAAGACTCCCGATGCATGATTTGCGAATAGATTTCCTCCATCAACGTGCGATCGGATGGTCAGAATTTAGTCCGACCTGATCTAGGCCAATACTCATCCGATTTTGATGATTTTTGGATCGTTGGATTCCTATTTACGGTCAGATTTCATCCAAAATAGTAGAATTCATCTAGGACTTCTTTTAGTTCAATTTTTATTTGAATTTCTTTATATTTTGATGATCAAAGAGTCCCTTAGTCCCACATTGCGCAGAAGCAAACTCTCCAGCCCTCCTAGTTCTATAAAAAGGACCCCAGACCTCCAAAAATCATCATCTCTGATCAAGGTGAAGCTTTGGTACAGGGTGAAGCCAGGTTATGGGTTAAAAGCTACTTCAAAGCAATGGGTATCGAGAAGAAGAGCGGGGCTTCTACACCATCTTTCTGCCAATGTCGATCCAAGATTAGAGATCAGCTTATTTTAATTTCTTCTTTTTATGTATTTAAATTATAAAATTTTAATTAATTCAATATTTATTTTTATGTTCTTTAATTTTATACTCTTTATTTTTATTATAATTTAATTTCTATATTTTAATTATTACTTTTTATTTTTCTGTAAGTATATGCTAAGATCTAACTAGTAGATCTTAGTACCAAGTTTACTTTTCTGCATAATTTAATTTTCACTTCGTAATTTTAATTTTTGACTTCAAAATTTATTTTTAATTTTTTTTTTTTTAAAAAAAAAAAATTAAAGATTTTAAATCTAAAAATACTATCTTCCCTATGGATTTGACTCAACTCACTACTATCTACGCATTTTTAATTATTTTAAGAAGTTGGATTAAACTGATAAACACGGTATCTTAATGACAATATCGCATTTCTATAAGAAGATCAATGATGTATGGACATTAGTTGACCCATCTGAAGGGGTTAAATCCATTGGGCGTAAATGGATCTTCAAAAGGAAGAGGGGTGCAGATGGAAAGGTGGTGACCTATAAAGCCTATCTGATTGCCAAGGAGTATCATCAGCATTATGGTATTGACTATGATAAGATATTATCTCCTATGGCAAGGCTCGAGTCCATTCGGATCATGCTAGCCATTGCTGTCCATCTAGACTATGAGATCCGACAGATGGATGTGAAGATAGCTTTCCTAAATGGAGAGATGACCGAAGAGGTGTATATGATATAACCTGAAGGATTCACATCTATAGATGTGTCCAAGGTGTGCAAGCTTAGGAGATCCATTTATGTATTGAAGCAGGCATCTCGGAGTTGGAACATGCATTTTGATAAAGTGATCAAAATGTATGGCTTCATTAAGAATGGAGAAGAATCCTACATTTATAAATGGGCAATTGGTCCAACAGTGGTATTTCTTATTTTGTACGTGGATGACATTCTCTTAATCGGGAATGATATCCCCACACTATAAGGAATAAAAGTCTAGTTGTCATCATAGTTCTCCATGAAAAACTTGGGTGAAGCATCGTACATCCTAGGGATGAAGATCTATAGAAATAGATCTAAAAGGATGCTTGGTATATCTCAGTCCACATACATAAAAACTGTGCTGAAGAGGTTCAGCATGGAGAATTCCAAAAAGAGCTATCTTCTGATAGGCCAAGAAATTTCTCTCTCTAAGAAGGATTGTCCGACAACTTTGAAAGAGAGATAGCATATGAGTAAAATTCCATATGCTTCGACAGTGGGATCTATTATGTATGCAATGACATGTACGAGATCAGACGTGGCATACTCACTAGGTGTGATAAGTAGATACCAGTCTAACCCTGGAGAAAAACTCTGGAAGGTGGTTAAAACAATCCTTAAGTATTTGAGAAATACTAAGGACCAATGGTTGGTTTATGGTGAGTCAAATCTAAAGCTTATGGGGTTTATAGACTCCAGCTTTCAATCTAACCATGATGATAGTAAAAGTGTGTTGGGGTATATCTTTACTCTAAATGATGGAGCCATTGACTGAAAAAGTTTCAAGCAGCATACAATGGTTGACTCTATTTGCGAAGCAGAGTACATGGCGGCATCAGATGCAGTAAAGAAAGATATGTGGCTGAAAAAGTTCATCACCAAGCTTGGAGTAGCACCCTCCATTGATGGTCTAGTCCTACTCTATTGCGATAGCACTGGCGCCATAGCTCAAGTAAAGGAACCGAAGGCATACCAATAGACAAAGCACATTCTGCGCTACTTTCATTTGGCCCATGAGATCATGGATCATGGTGATGTCGACCTTCAAATGATCGATGGAATAGAGAACCTAGCCAACCCCTTCACTACAACCCTGGCAATCAAGGAGTTCGACAACCATAAGTCGAAGATGGGTATTAGATACTGTGTCGAGCGGCTTTAGGATAAGTGGGAGTTATTGAAAATTATGTTTCAAAGTCAATCGTTAGCCTATTGATGGTTGAGTTATTTTATAATTATAATTAATTTATTGATTAATAATAATATTTCTTTTTCATCATATATTTACATCTTCTAATGAACTCTATTATTGTGATGAAGTTCCTACGAATATTTAGTTTCCATAAAGAGAGAATTTATCGATTAGTCCTTAAATTTGATCAGGACCAAATGATAGGCGGTTAATTAGAACAATAGCGTCTATCGAGTATAGGTCACTATATGCCATATAGTTTGATAGTCCTCTTCACCAAGGAGTGTGGAGATACTAGTATAGCATACAAGTGAGATGTATGGATACACTGTCATTGAACGTGACCAACTTCAGAGCATTCTACTATTCTCTGATGGGATATAGTTATAAGTATCCCTTAGACCTAAGATCACCTCAGTGACTTACAAGCACCTCACTGTACTTTGATATCAAACTAACTGAATTTCTAATTCAACAATGGAAGGCTTCTAGGCATAGTCAAGTACTCGCAAAGTCGGAGTGTAATCAAGATGGAATTGACCACTCCAAGAGTTGGAGATGAATGTATCACTGTATTTTAAAATAGTAAAACCTTAGCCAGGGTAATCCATCAGATGGATATGATATTTTGAAATACAATGTGGATAACATGATCAGAGTTGATAGTTGAACTCTAAGGTATCCTACGAGCATTGTGGTCAAGGAGATGAATTATATGGAAACTATATCCGCATGGGTTCTAAGGATGGTGTTCAACACCTTCGACCTATCTAGCCGTTGGGTATCATTGCTAAATGATCACTTTGATTGTTATAAAAATTTATTCCTATACTATCGAATTAGGTTCAGACCTATGAGGTCACATATATTAGAGCTTACGATCTGATCGGATGGTTGATCAATGATTAAGAATCGTTCTAGCGTTAAACAATCAATATGATTGATGTTTAACCAAGTGCAAGTATTGTAGAAGGATCGATTCGCAATTGAATTGCTAATTGTCTTAATTTTATTAAGCCAATAGGGTGAGATTAAGTTTGATTAAATATGATTTAATTAGATTTGGTTTGGGCATGATTGGATCAAGTTCAATTGGTTTATTGGATAAGCCAAGTGCAAGGAAGTACTAGTCCTAGTCTAACTAGGACATGGATTAACCCAATTTTTTAATCTGATTAAAAAATAAATTAGAATTAAATCTAATTTAATCTAATTTAGTTAAGTTTTTAAATGAATTAGGGCCTTATTTAATTAGGTTGGTTTAATCTTAATTTTATTTGGTTAAAAGTTCTTGTTTGATAAGTCAAAGTAGGAGTCCTAGTGTGACTAGGACTCCCAATCTCTTGCTTCAATTAATCCTCACGCCCCATACCCTTTTTGTTTTGTTTATTATGTGAACTTATCCACTCCCATGGATTTTCATGCCCTCTTTCTCTCCTTCTTTTCTCATAAGGCAATTTATTGGAAGACCAAGTCAAAAGAGGAGTTAGTTTTGCCTAGGATTCTATGAGATAGAATCCTTGTTGACCAAAACATCTTCTCTTGAGTGTCGCCCCCTCTTTTAATTAATACTTCTCTTATTATAAGAAAATAATTTCTTTTCTTATGCACCCTCCCTTGCTGGTCCATGCCAATAATTGTGGAGGAGGCATCCAAGAGTTGGGCATCCGAACAACTTCCTATGTTTGGATATTCCTAGTCTAGGATTTTGATCTAACTTGGACTCTTCTTTTCTTCATTTATTTAACAAATTTTATTTTGATCGTTTTGTAAAATATAGAGCTTTGGGAGAGGTTTAGGATGTGCAAAAATTAGAGGAAGAGGATCCTTGGGTGTGGGGTTTCCATAGAAACCAAACTAGGTGTCTAGGTGAGAGAAAAGAGAAGAAGAAGAGGATCTTCTTCTAGGGCTATTTTATTTTCAATCTCTCCTCCTTTTCTTGAGTTTTTTTTAAGAGAGGCTCAGATCAGTAAACTCTCATCTTCCTTCTCATATTTTGGAGAGTCCATATTTCAAGGAAGAAAATATCAGATCGATCGTCGAAGAAGGATCAGCATAGTAATAGCATGCTATGCTTATTTCCTACGTCGGACTTTAGATAAGAGATCGTAGACTCATGTGGACGACTCCTCGAGGTCGGACGCATATGTAGTTCGTGACTTCATCCTCATGTCTGGATCAGCAAGTTAGAATATCTAACTTGCTCAGATAATAGATCTGATCTATTAACTTCATAGCTGCACTTGATGTAGTGTAGATCTATGTTGATTTGATCAACATTTTACTTTCTTATTTGATTTTAATTTTTGATTTAATATCATGCCTTGATCATATAATAGATCTGAGATCTAGGTATTTACATATTTTTTTAAATAAATATTTAATTTATTTAAGTCTTCCGCTGTAATATCTTGAAAAGGTTTTCAAGATCTACCAATAAAATCCTAGATCTGGTTTCTTCAATAGGATGATGTCTTGAGGGGACAAAGGTAAGAGAAGATCATCTTCTCTTTAACTTTTTTTATGTATTTTTTTTCTTATTTTTTTATAATTTTTATGTGATAAAAATTTAAGATAGAGAGGAATAAGGCATGGGGATAAGTGCTCCATGTTGTTGGGGCATGATGTTCTTTTTGGACATGATCTGATCATGTCCTAATGAGAGAAGAAGAAAAGAAGATCTTCTCTCAGGATTTCCTTCAGAATACTTTTTCTTCTTATTTTTGTGAGAATTTTTAAGAGTAAAAATTAGAGATGGTAGATCTAGAAACATAGGAAAAATCTAAAGAAGAAGGTCTCCTCTTGTCCTAACATAGAGATATTTTCAGGACATCAACTGTTGATGCCCTATAGGAGAAGATTTGTCTTCTCTTAGGATTTATTTTTTCTTATTTTATTTTTTGATTTATGGATGATCAAATGGTTAGATTTCTTCCTTATTCCTCCTCATGTTCTTCATCTCTTGAAGTGTCCAAGAGATCCAAAGAATAAGTGTTTGATTAACCAATAGGAGGGATCTGCAAGAAGCTAGTACTTCGAGCAGATCTTCATTCGACAAACCTCCAATCTGTGTTGCATGTTCGTGAGGATCACTTGTAGAGATCAGACACATATGTGGCTCTAAAAGCAATAATAAAAATCAATCATGAAGTTTTTGACCCGTGCAAAGATAAGAGATCTGATCTCTTGATAACCTAGATATTATCCACGGTTAGATCTAGAATTATTCTAGATCTAGGTATTGATATGATCAGTACCACTTATGATTAATTTATTTTCAGATTTATATTTGCATCATGACATATTATAGATCCTAAATGTAGGATTTTGTAATCTGATTACATTCATATTGTAGATTAAACTATTTAATCTATGTCTTCCACTGCTTTAATTTTGAAAAAGTTTTGAAATCTATGTGTTGGGGATAAATCCCAGTCCTACCGAACTTCGGACCAATGCCTGGTCGAGAAGGATTCCCAATCATGGAAGAGCTTCAACTATGGCTTCGCTCATCCATTGGTTGATCGACCTTTAGTATGCAGGCCGATCTTTGGAATTGCTAAGACGAACTTCCCCCGGACTTCTCCAGCAGACGAACTTCCATCAAATTTCTCCTCCAGACGAACTTCCTCTGGATTTCTCCACCAAACGAGCTTCCTCCAGATTTCTCCTCCAGGTGAGCTTCCTCCAAATTTCTCCTCCAGACAAACTTCCTATGGACTTCTCCACCAGATGAACTTCCTCCGAATTTCTCCTCTAGATGAACTTCCTCCGGACTTCTCCACCAGACGAGCTTCCTTTGGATTTCTCCTCCAGACGAGCTTCCTCCGGATTTCTCCTCCAGACGAACTTCCTTCGGACTTCTCCTCCAGATAAACTTCCTTCAGATTTGTCCTCCAAAAAACTAGACAAACTTTCTTCGGACTTCTTCTTCAGCCGAATTCCCTTTGGACTTCTCCCCTAGATGAACTCTCTCTCTAGATGGATTTTTCGATCAATCGAACTCTCTTCGAATTCCTTCCAGTCATTCAAAGGGCTTCTCCCAGTCGAATCTTTCTCGCTGCTGATAGTAGTTCAGTCCAAACTTCAATAATTAAATCTCATCCGCCTGCATGCCATGATAATGGACACGTCCTGACAATAGACACTATCCTCTGTAACGAACCCCATGTGGCCTGAATGGTCTTCAACTCAGTAGTTGCGGCCATCACCATCAGTTTGTTACAGGCTCCATCCATAAAAAAGATCCTCCAGATATATTTTCTCCTCCATCTTGAAATTCTACTACATTCTTTATTGAGCATTTCATTTCTGTTGGTCGAAAGAGCTGACTTGACCATTGGAGGGTCCTGCCGGAGCCACCCCTCCTCCAATTTGGACTTCTTTTGCAGGTCCCGATGGTGACCTCGGCTTCTCTAGCTTCAGCTAGTTCCGACGTCAACCAAATTTTGCACCAACAGTGTTGGCGCTAGAGGAAGAATCCTCTTTCTTTTGAGGGTCCCTTGTTCTTAAAGGAGTGCTCAGTAGAAGCATTTTTTTCTTCTTCTTCCCTTCAAAGGTTTTCTTCTCCAACTAATTTTTGGGCAATGCTTTCCAAGAAAGCCTCGACTCAATGGTCAACCATCTCTACAACTAGATCTCATCCAGATCTATCCGCCCCTATCTCATCCCTAGCATGTCAAGCTCCATCAACAGCAATGGTGGATGCGAAGCAATTCAACCTACTGGTCTAGCAGGTTAGAGGCTTCACTAAAGCAGTGCAAGCCATGCAGTAATAATGGCCTCTAGCACTTGCCCAGCCAGAGTGGGCTACACCAGAACTCCAAGATGCAGTATGGGGATGATCGAGTTGGGTGAGTCGGTCGGTAACTTTCAAAAAAGGAAAGCAGAGGGTAGAGAGCCCTTACTTCGATCATGATTCGACCCCTGGGGGAACCTTACCCCCATTCTGCTAGAAGATTTTGGAGATCCACAATCGTGAGGATCTCCAAAACCAAAAGCTACAAGAAATGAACTAGTGGATCGAAGAACTCCATCATGCTCCTTCCTCCCACATCAACGACATCTGCATTGACCCTCCTTTCTCCCAGCAAATCATGCAGAAACCAATCCCACTGAACTTCAAGCTTTCACAGTTTGAGAGCTATGATGGGACTATTGATCTAGTCAATCATCTAGAGGCCTTTCAGATAATAATGCTACTCCATGGCATGCCCAATGCCATCCTATGCCGAGCTTTCCATCCATCTTGAAGGAAGCAGTCAGGAACTAATACTCAATCCTTAAGTTGGGTAATATCTTTTTCTTTGATCAAATGAGCCACCAATTTATGACTCACTTCATCAACAGCCGACATTCTCGATGAGGCTCGGATTCCCTCATCCATATCAAGTAGAAGGAAGGGAAATCCATTCAGGCCTATGTCAACTACTTCAATGCTATTGCTCTAGAGGTCCAGAACTTAGATCAGTTCATTGCAATGGCCGCATTAAAGGAAAACCTCCAAAAGAATGATCTGCTATTCTCCCTGGAGAAGAAGTATCCTAGGGATTTTGCTAATATGCTGGCCCAGGTTGAGGGTTACGCTCGAGCGAAAGAGGCCTTCAAGGCGAAGGATGAAGAAGCCATGAGAGAGCGGTAGGCTAGTGATTCAAGCAAGCCCATAGTTGAAAAAAAGCCAAGCGAAGCTTGGCCGCACTCTAGAATTCCTCCCAAGTGCAGACGAGCCCGAACTCTTCCTCGAGCTCGTCGTCAGAGAAGCCCTGATCAAAGGGCACGGTGGAACTCTATCCCCAAAAGGTTCTACACCTATACTCCCCTCAACACTTCAAAGACTCAAGTCCTGATGGAGATCAAGGAGCAGCTGCTGAGGTCAGAGAAGATGCGGTCTCGTCCCAGCAAGCAAAATCCTAATAAGTACTACCTCTACCATCAGACCATGGTCGTGATACTGAGAAATGCATCTAGCTCCAAGATGAGATTGAGGAGCTCATCAAGCGAGGCTGGCTTGATCGATTCCTATGATGTCGACCTGAAGTAAGGAAAGATCGACCAAGGGCACCGCCCCAACCTGAACCATCAAGGAGAGAAGAGCAGCAAGGAGAATGGCCACCCCTCGGCATCATCAACACCATTTCTAGGGGACTTCAATAGAGAGAGGCTAGCGAATCGATAGGAGAAGCAAAGAAGCGAAGGACTAAAGAACCAATAACTTTCGCTAATGAAGATGCACAATGAGTATAACTCCTATATAACGACGTAGTTGTAATCTCTCTAATAATACCGACTATGATGTACGCCGCATTTTGATGGATAATGAAAGCTCGATAGATGACTTATTTTACGATGCTTTCTCTAAAATATTTATACCTAATAACCACCTGGGACCTATGGGTTCTCCATTAGTGGGTTTTACTGGTGATGTTGTGCTAGTTGAGGAAATAATAATACAAACTGTGGATGCAGGACTTACATTAAATGGGCCAAAGTGCAGATCGACATTTTGATAGTAAAAGCATCCTCTGCTTACAACGCAATTCTCAATCGACCTAATCTAAACGCACTTTGGAAAGTAGTATCCACTTGTTACCTAAAGATGAAGATCCGAACAGGTCATGGGATTGGGGAGGTCAAAGGAGATCAGTCTCTAGCAAGGCATTGCTACTCCATCGCCCTACAAAAAAGTGGCCAACCTAATCTTTATCCAGTCGATGGGCTAGATGTTCGCGATGACCATACTGATGAGTGGGGCGAACCGATTAAAGATCTGGCAGCTATCTCTCTAGATGATAGGAACACAGAACACATGGTGCAGATGTTGAAAAATGTATCCCAAAGCAAATCGTCAGCCTATTGACAGTTGAGCTACATTGTATCTATAATTGAATCTTTAGTGAATAAAATATATTTTTGACATCTTTTCATCATAAAGTATTCATCTTCTAACAAACTCCATTATTGTGATGAAGTCCTTAGGACTATTAATATTCGATAAAGAGAGGATTTATTAATTAGTCCTTAAATTTATTCACGATCAATTAATAGGCTATTAATTAGAACGACAGCATCTATCGAGCATAGGTCACTGTATGCCATATAGATTGGTTGTCCTCTTAACCAAGGAGTATGGAGGAATTGGCATGGCATACAAGTTAGATGTATGCATACATCATCATTAAACGTGACCAACTCCAAAGCATTCTACTATCGAGAATGTCTCTGATGGGATATAGATATAAGAATCTCTTAGACCTAAGATCACCTCAGTGACTTGCAAGCAACTCACTATGCTTTGGTACTAAACTAACTAAATTTCTAATTCAATAATGGAAGGCTTTTGGGTACAGTCAAGTACATGCAAAGTCAGTGTGTGATCAAGATAGAATTGACCACTCCAAGAGGTGGAGAGGAACGTATCACTGTATTTCAATATAGCAAAAGCTTGGCCAGGATAATCCATCAGATGGATTTGATATTTTAGAATACAATGTGGACAATTTGATCAAAGTTGATAGTTGAACTCTGAGGTGTCCTACAAGCATTTTTGTCAAGGGGATGAATTATGTGGAAACTATATCCGCATGGGTTCTAAGGATGTTGTTCTACATATTCGACCTATCGATCATTGGATACCATTGCTAGATGGTTACTTTGATTGGTATAAAAATCTATTTCTATGCTACCAGCTTAGGTTCAAATCTATGAGGTCACACACATTCGAGTTCACAATCTGATTGAAAGGTTGATCAGCGATTTAAGATCATTCTAGGGTTAAACGATCAATACGATTGATGTTTAACCTGGTGCAAGTGTTACAGGAGGATCAATTAGTATTTTGATTACTATTTGGCTTAATTTGATTAAAACAGAGGATTGAGATTAAGTATAATTAAATATAATTTAATTAGATTTAGTTTGGACTTGATTGGATCATGTTCAATTGGCTTATTGGATAAGCCAAGTGCAAGGAAGAACTAGTCCTAGTTCAATTATGACTTGGGTCAACGCAATTTCTAATCTAATTAAAAATTAAATTAGAATTAAATCTAATTTAATATGATTTAATTAGGTTCTTAGTTGGATTATGACCTATTTTAATTGGGTTAAATAAATTTTAATTTTATTTGGTCTAAAGATCAAGTTGGACCAAGTCAAATTGGAAGTCCTAGTGAGATTAGAACTTGTATCAACCAAATCTCTAATTTAATTTGAAATTAAATGAAAACTAAATTTGATTTAATTTTATTTAATTAAGGTCTTAGTTGGACTAAGACCTATTCTAATTGGGTTAAAATAAATCTGATTTAATTTGGTTAACAGATTTTGTTTGACCAAGTCAAATTGGAAGTCCTAGTATGACTAGGACTTCCCTCCTTGCACCACCTTAGCTCCAATGCTCCCCTACTCCTATTTGTTAGGATCTTTTCTTTGAAAATCCTCTCCCCAGGCCCTCTCATGCATGCCCTTCTCTTCCTCTCCTATTTATTTGGGAATTAGTTAAGGACCAAGTCAATAGATGGAAAGTTGTTGTGGTATTGGACTCTATATGATAGAGTCCCAACTAACATTGACTCTTCCCTTGTGTGCTGCCCCACCCTGATTTCCTTTATGATTTTCATGGTAAAAAGAAAATTTTTTGTATGATCTTTTGTGGTGGTCCATGGCATGGGATGAAGAGGGGGTGCCCAAGTGTTGGGCGCCCCAACAACTTGCCATATATGGTCCTGCATTGTCTAGAAATTTGACCTAGATAAGGCTCTTCTATAACTTGTTATTTAAAATGAATTTTTACTTAAATTTATCATGGAACATAGACCATTGGGAGTAGACTTGGGTGTGCGAAAATTAGAGTGAAAGGATTCTTGGGCATTGAGATTCAATAGACACAAAATTAGGTGTCTAGGTGAGAGCAAGGAGAAGAAGAAGAGGGTCTTCTTTTAGGGTTACTGTGTTCACCTCTTTCCTTCCTCCTTCTTTGAGTTTTATAAGAGTGTCTCACATCTGAAACCTCCTCTCCTCCTTCTCCTCTTTGGAAGAGTAAATCTAAAAGAAGGAGGCATCTCATCGACCATTGAAGAAAGATTGGTACAATACTAGCATACTGTGTTGATTTCCTACATCGGGATTTCTGATCAAGCTCGTGGGCTCGTGTGGATGAATCCTAGAGGCCGGATGCATGTGTGACTCATGACTTTATCCTCAAGTCTGAATTAGTAAGTTAGAATATCTAACTTGTGCATGTAATATATCTGATTTATTGATTTCATACCAGCATTAGATGTGGTGTAGATCTAGGTTCATGTGATCAACCTTTCCTTCTTCTTTATGATTTTAAATTTTGATTTAATATCATGCTTTGATCATATAATAAACCTGAGATCTAGATATTTACATATTTATGTAAATAATTTTTTGATTTATTTAAGTATTCTGCTGTCTAATCTTGAAAAAGATTCAAGATCTACCCGTGAAGCCCTAGATCTGGTTCCTTCAATTGGTATTAGGGCCTAGATTTTCATTACATGATTTCTTAAGAATGTTTGGATTATTTTTTAGATTATATCTAATTTATAATCTAATTATTAAATTTAAAATTAAAAATTTAGATCTCATAAACTGCTATAAGGTTGTCCTACTGTAACTTTTATCCCTTACAGTGAAAGGTTGTCCTATTTCATGATGATCTGCTCCTAATCATAAATTTATTAGATTTAATCTAATTTTACTTATAATTTAATAGATTTAAAATATTTCTAGATCTAAAAATAAAGTTTTTAGATTGTATGGACTGCTATAAGGTTAACCTGCTGCAAGGTTTATCCCTTATAGTGGAAAGGTTATCCTAGTATGTGCTGATCATAAAATTTTAGATCCAATCTAAAAAAAATTATGATTTAATTAAAAATATTTTAATCTAATTTTAATTATCATAAATATGTTAAATTTGATCTAAGTTGATTTATGATTGATTGGTGTTAAAACTGTTTCAAATATATGAATCTGTTTAGATTAGACCTAAAGTAGTTTCATGTTTCTGCTTGCATATTGATTATGAATCAAACATACAACTTGGTTTATAGAATCATATTATAAAAATATTTTATAAACATAAAAATTATTTTTGAAAAGTCAAAGCCCAACCCTTAGCCCAAAACTTAATTAAGAATTAAGAAGTTGTTTAATTAGGTTCTAGGATTGTAAATTAAAGATCCTATGACACGAATCATAACACATTGGATTAATAGATTAGTGGGGATCAGGTCCATTAATTAAATTAGACCTAAGGTTAGATTAAAGAATGGACTTAATTAGAGAAATGACTAAATCTAATCAATTATTATCTTAGATTAGGTTAAGGATTCTCTATATCAATTATAATAGTTGTAGTTGGTCAAATCCATGTCTTTAACAAGAACCAAATGGAATTGATTTTTGGCTAAGTGGTCTAGCTCGAACTGTTAGGTTGATCTAATCAAGACTAATTAAACCAATTGGTGTCTTAGGTAAGTTTGGCACATATAACTAGTGGTTTTTAAGTGGTAGCCCACTTACCTGACCATTTCTAATGGTGTCTAAGCCAAACTTTGGCAGATCCTCCCATCAATCTCACTTAACTGGCCTTATTGGTGAGATTAAGTTTTGATCTGATCACTTGAAAATTTGAGTTGACCCATATCAGCTAAGTAAATCAGTGTGACTGATTTAGGTGCTCCTAGACCAGCCAATTAATGGTGTCACTTAAGCTGACTTGGTGAAGACAATGGGAGGACCATGACAAGCTAGTTAATTTGATCTTTTTTCTAAATCAAATTAATTAAATCTTCTAAAATTATTAGATCCTTAAAATAAAATAGTTACGATGATAACTAGATCATAGACTCCCATTAAGTGAATGATAATGGGTCAATTAGTTGGATAATCATTGGAGGCCCATAGGTCTGGTGCTTATCCGCTAATGGAATTATCATTTATAGCATAATTTCTTGGCTGCGTCTCTTAAAATGGTGGTTAGACTGACCAACCATAGTTGGGCTTAATCATTCATTAGTTAGATGGACCAAGTACGATCATGTTAATGATTGGACCTAACCAAAACTTTCAGTGGAGGCCCTAGCCTACTGAAAAGATACCTGGGGTAAAATTAAATTACTAAAAATTATTTAAAAAAATAATTGATTATGAACCTATCCTTAGATGTACATAGGTTGACCAACCATATTTGGGCTTGAGTGTGGTCTATGTGGATTCTAGTACCCATTATGGAATTTATTGAAAATTGTGTCTCAAAGCCAATCATCAGCCTATTGATGGTTGAGCTATTTTATAATAATAATTAATTTATTAATTAATAATAATATTTTTACATCTTTTTCATCATAAGTTTACATCTTCTAACGAACTTCATTATTGTGATGAAGTCTTTAGGATTGTTTAGTTTAGATGAAGAAAAGATTTATCGATTAGTCCTTAAATTTGTTCACGACCAAATGATAGGCTGTTAATTAGGATAACAACATCTATCGAGCATAGATCGCTATATGATATATAGGTTGGTTATTCTCTTAACCAAAGAGTATGGAGATACTGGTATAGCATACAGATGAGATGTATGGGTACATCATCATTAAACGTGATCAACCCTAGAGCATTCTACTATCAAGATTGTCTTTGATAGAATATAGGTATAAGTATTTCTTAGACCTGAGATCACCTTAGTGACTTGCAAGCAACTCACTGTGCTTTGGTATCGGACTAACTAAATTTTTAATTCAACAATGGAAGGCTTTTGGGCACAATCAAGTCCTTGCGAAGTCGAAGTGTGATCAAGATGGAATTGACCACTCCAAGAGTTGGAGAAGAATGTATCACTGTATTTCAATATAGCAAAATCTTGGCCAGGATAATCCATTAGATGGATTTAATATTTTGAAATATAATGTGGACAACCTGATTAGAGTTGATAGTTGAACTCTAAGGTATCCTACAAGCATTATGGTCAAGGAAATGAATTATATGAAAACTATATCCGCATGGGTTCTAAGGATGGTGTTCTACACCTTCGACCTATCCGGTCGTTGGATATCATTGCTAGATGGTCACTTCGATTGATATAAAAATTTATTTCTATGCTATCAACTTAGGTTCAGACCTATGAGGTCACACACATTAGACCTTACAATCTGATCAGATGGTTAATCAATGATTAAGAATCGTTCTAGGGTTAAACAATCAATATGATTGATATTTAACTAAGTGCAAGTGCTGTAGGAGGATCGATTAGCACTTGAATTACTAATTGGCTTAATTTGATTAAATTCAATAGGTTGAGATTAAGTCTAATTAAATATGATTTAATTATATTTGGTTTGGACTTGATTTGATCAAGTTCAATTGGTTTATTGGATAAGCCAAGTGCAAGGAAGGACTAGTCCTAGTCTAACTAGGATTCGGATTAACCCAATTTTCTAATTTGATTAGAAAATAAATCAAAATTAAATTTGATTTAATTAAGTTTTTAAATGGGTTAGGGCCTCATTTAATTGGGTTGGTTTAATCTTGATTTTATTTGGTTAAAAGATCTTGTTTGACCAAGTTAAGATAGGAGTTCTAGTATGACTAGGACTCCCTATCACTTGCACCACTTAATCATCACGCCTCATGCCCTTTTGTTTTATTTCTTATGTAAAAATTCTCCACTCCCATGGCTTCTCATGCCCTTTTTCTCTCCTCCTTTTCTCATGAGCGAATTTGTTAGAAGACCAAGTCAAAAGAGGAGTTAGTTTTGCTTAGGATTCTATGAGATAGAATCCTTGTTTACCAAAATACCTTACCTTGAGTGCCGCCCCCTCTTTTAATTAATTCTTCTCTTATTCCATGAAAAAAATCTTCTTTTTTCTGCACCCTCCCTTGGTGGTCCATGATAATAATTGTGGAGGAGGTGCCCAAGAGTTGGGCGCCCCAACAACTTTTCATGTTTGGATATTCCTAGTCTAGGATTTTGATCTAACTTGGACTCTTCTTTTTCTCAATTTATTGGATGAATTTTATTCTAATTTTTTCATGAAATACAAAGATTTGGGAGAATTTTGTGATGTGCAAAAATTAGAGGAAGAGGATCCTTGGGCGTGGGGGTTCCATCGGAATCAAACTAGGTATCTAGGTGAGAGAAAAGAGAAGAATAAGATGGTCTTCTTCTAGGGCTATTTTATTTTTAATCTCTCCTTCTTTTTTTGAGTTTTTTCTTAGAGGGTCTCAGATCAGTAAACTCTCATCTTTCTTCTTATATTTTGAAGTATATAAATTTTGAAGAAGAAAGCATCGGATCGATCCTCGAAGGAGGTTCAGCATAGTATTAGCATGCTGTGCTGATTTACTGCATCGGACTTCAGATCAGAGATCGTAGGCTCGTGTGGATGACTCCTGGAGGCTAGATGCATGTGTGGCTTGTGACATCATCCTCAAGCCTAGATCAGCAAGTTAGAACATCTAACTTGCTCAGGCAATAGATATGATCTATAAACTTCAAACCTGCATTTGATATAGTGTAGATCTAGGTTGATTTGATCAATCTTTTATTTTCTTATTTGATTTTAATTTTTGATTTAATATCATACCTTGATCATGTAATAGATCTAAGATCTAGGTATTTACATGATTATATCTAAGATCTAGGTATTTATATATTTATTTAAATAAATATTTAATTTATTTAAGTCTTTCGCTGCAAGATCTTGAAAAAATTTTCAAGGTCTACTTGTAAAACCCTAGATCTGGTTCCTTCAATTGGTATCAAAGCTAGGTTATTATTACATGATTTTTTGTGCATGTTTAGATAATTTCTTAGATTAGATCTAATTTATAATATAATTATTAAATCTAAAATAAAAAAAATTTAGATCTTAAAAACTGCCATAAGATTGTCCTGCTGTAAAGTTTACCCCTTACAGTGAAAAGATTGTCTTAGTTCATGATGATCTAACTCTAATCATAAATTTATTAGATTTGATATAACTTTATTTATGATTTAATAGATTTAAAATAGTTTTAAATCTTAAAATAAAATATTTTAGATTGCACGAACTGCCATAAGGTTGTGTTGCTGTAAGGTTTACCCCTTACAGTGAATAGGTTGTCCTAGTACGTGCAGATCTAAAATATTGATTATAAAATTTTAGATTAGCTCTAAAAAATTTTATGATTTAATTAAAAATATTTTAAACTAATTTTAATCTTCATAAATATATTAGATTTGATCTAGGAAGATTTATGATTGATTATTATTAAAACTGTTTCAATTACATGAACCTATTTAGATTAGATCTAAAGTAGATTCATGTTTATGTTACTTGCATATTGATTATGAATCAAACATGCAACTTGATTGATAGAAACTTGCTATAAAAATATTTTTCAAACATGAAAACTAATTTCAAAAAGCCAAACCCCAACCCTCAGTGCAAAACTTAATTAAGAATTAAGAAGTTGTTTGATTAGGTTCTAGGATTGTAAATTGAATATCCTATGACACAAATCACAACACATTGGGTTAATGGGTTAGTGGAAATTAGGTCCATTAATTTGGTTAGACCTAGAATTAGATTAAAGAATGGATTTAATTAAAAAATTGACTAAATCTAATTAATTATTGTCTTAGATTAGGTTAAGGATTCTTTAGATCAATTATAATAGTTGTAGTTGGTCAAGTCCATGTCTTTAACAAGACCCAAGATGGACTTGATTCTCGGCTACGTGATCTAGCATGAACTATTAGGTTGATCTAATTAAAATTAATTAAATCAGTTGGTGTCTAAGATAAACTAGATCGATGGTTTTTAATTGGCAGCCCGCTTATCTGGCCATTTTTTATGGTATCTAAGGCAAGCCTGGCAGACCCTTCATATCTGGCTTCTTGGTGAGATTATATTTTGATTAGATCGCTTAACTACTCGAGCTGACCCATGTCAGCTAGATGAATCAGTTTGACCGATTTTGGTGCTCCTAGACCAGCCTATTAATGATCTCCCTTAAGCTAACTTAGTGAAGTTAGTGGGAGGATCATCACAAGTTGGTTAATCTGACCTACTCGCTTCTATAAATTAAATCCTCAAAAATTATTAGGTCTCTTAAATTAAATAGTTATATGATAACTAGATCATAGCCTCCTATTAAAGTGGATGATAATGAGTCCAATTTAGGCCTGGTGCTTATCAATTGATGGAATTATCATTCATTATATGATCTCTTGGATACATCTTTCTAAATGGTGGTCAGGTGGGCCAACCTAAGTTGGGCCTAATCATTCATTTGTCGGATGGGCCAAGAATGGTAATTTTAATGGTTGGACCTAACTGGACCCTTTTCTGAGAAGGCCAAAGCCAACTGATCAAGGCCTGGGGCAAAATTTAATTACCAAAAATTGTTTGTAGAAATAATTGATTATGAACCTATCCTTAGATGTACATGGGTGGGCCAACCAAAGTTGTGCTCGTGTATAGTCTATGTGGATTCTAGTATCGACTAAGAAATTTGGGTAATTCCATAAATTAGAGGTAGAGGCTAAAAATTCAAATAAAATAGTGGGAGAAACCTTTTAATTAAAGTCCAAATCTTTAGGTTTAATGAATCAATTACTAATTATGTTTTGATTTTTCTTTGTGTAGACATGGCCACTTCCCTATCACATCAATCATTATTGAATAATGATAAGTTGGTGGGACCCAACTTATGTAGCTGGTACCAAAAGTTGAAGATTGTCCTGGAGCATGAATGGATCCTATATGTGTTGACCTGAGGAGCCAGCTGAGGAGCCAATTGCCAATGCACATAAATAGTTAGGAACACTTATCAGAAGAGGCTCAGTGATCGAACCATGGTGCACTGCATTATGCTGACTGCGATAAGTGATGAGTTCAGTCGTAGGTTTGAGATAGCTCAGCCAAATGAAATGTTCCAAGTGTTGGAGGATTCTTTTGGCACACCCGATGATGTTGAGAGGCACAAGACTAGTTATGCCATCTTCAACATCAAAATGCGGGATGGAGCCTCTATCATTGATCATGTACTATATATGATCGAGCTGATAGAGCATTTGAGCAAACTTGGCTTTCCCTTGCATGAACAACTTAGAAAAGATGCATTACTGAACTCGCTAACAAAGTCGTATCGCTCTTTTCTTACTCATTACAGAATAACAAAGTCTGAAGTCAACTATCATGGCTTACTAGGATACTTCAGAATATTGAGAAGGATCACCAGCTCCATAAAGAGTCGGTGAACTTAGTGGGAGGTTCGTCTTCTGGTTCTCGACCTTTTAGAAAAGGGAAGAAGAATAAGAAGAAAATAAAGAAGGTGCAAGATCAAGCTGGGACATCAGTGCAGGGCCAGACCAGGAAGATCAAGCCTAATAAGAGTCAAGCTGAATGCTTCTTTTGCAAGAGGTGGGGGCACTAGAAGAGGAACTGCCCTCAGTACATTGCTTCCTTGGACCAGAATCGGTAGAGAAAGAAGCAAGTTGTTGCTGGGCAAGGTATTTATATGATAACTCTTTGCAATTTCTCTATTTGTGATATTTTTGACTGGGTATTAGATACCAATAGCCCTTACCATATTTGTAATTCATTGTAGGGGTTGCAGGTCAGTAGAAGATTCATGCAAGGTGAGAGATTCCTAAATATTGGAGGTGGAAGATCAGTTCCAGTTTTAGCTTTAGGAATTTTGAAACTTGTATTTGAATCTCATACCATTATTCTTAGTGCTTGTCATTTCTGTCCTAGTTTCCTTTTAATTATCATTTTTGTAGGCCTTTTGGCCATGAACAATTATGAAATTTTAATAAAGAAATGAGTTTGTAATGTCATTATGAATGGTGTTACTGCTTTCTATGGATAATTGAACAATGGTGTATATACGTTATCACAATCTATTAATGTAGTCTATGTTAGATAGATGTGCCCTAGAAGCCATAATTGGCTGACACTTGTAATACACTTCTAGGGGCAAAATTGTAATTTTGACTAAAAGCAATAAATGGGTTATTTTCTATCACATATGTGTATTTAGTGTCTGTGATACATCCTTTGAGTTAATGGTAATGATAATTCATATTTTCAAGAGTTGAAAATTTAAGACATGAATAATCATTGTTAACTCATAAATTGCTCCCGACCATAGGATCATCACGAGGATGGTGATTGATCCGGAAGGTTGGTGTACAATCGCTTCTCTTTAGTAGATGAGTCTTGAGTCTACGGTGTGGAGACACCGGAGCGAGAGTACAGATACTCGTTAGAGAACGAGGGCACTGAGCGTGACCACCTCGAGTAGTCATTAGGGAGTCTACCTTCTCGTCAATGACTGACTCGATGCTGCAGTAGTGTGTCTGGTTCTTTGACCTGAGGTGCATCGGCAGTTCACCTTGAGGGTGTTATAGTTTGACTACACCATTACTCGGTCTCCTAGCCATATGGAACCCTGAGGTGTATGTTGGCTATATGACATGTTCATTGTAGGAACTGGATTGGCATCAAGATGGAATCTATCTACCTCGGTGGTAGAGGAGCAGCCCTATGATAATCATGAGAATCAAGTCCAGAAGCCCATGGCCATGGCAGAGTGAAATAATAGAAAGAGTTTCTATTTAGATTTTCACATTGGACTCGAATCGAATGATTACATCATATGACAGAGACTAGGGTTTGATGAGTTCACCTTAAACCCTAATCTGATCGGGGCTCAAGATAGAAGAACTGAATCACACAGGTAGCTGCACCAAGAGGTTCGCATTCAGCTCTGATGGGTTGCCACCATATACTGCTAGGTGTCACTGGTGGATTTTGGGAGCAATTAGAATGATTTAGATGATCGATCATTCTAGCTGTTCGAATCAGAAGAGTTCTGATCCATCGAAAGGAAGTTTCGATGATGTCGATGATAGAGATCATGACATATCCCATTACCATACAGAACTGAACCTAACTGGGTCACACAAACAAGGGTTTGAATCTGGTGATCATCAATTGAACTGATCTAGTTCAATTGATCTGAATGAGATTCAATTAGGTTCAAGAAAATCGTGCTAGCACTCGATTGAACCTAACGTTCTTCTTTTGCTATCATAAATAAGTTGTCCTGTCTGAGCCAAAGGAGTTTGTGCTCAATCAGAGGCCTTCATATGGTCTGACTGGAGGTTGTCCAAGTTAGAATAGGTTGTCTTATTTTATAAGACATTTTTTACCTGCCATTTCTTGTTCTTTGACTTTGGTCAAAAGTCTACCTTTGACTGGTCAAACATTGACCATTGATACTTTGACTTTTGACCACATGTCATGCACCTATTGGAGAGCTGGTGGGGGCCTGTCCCCCTACCAGAACCTAGCAAGGAGAAAGGCGCACGCCACCCTAGGCGTGTGCCCAAGTTGGAGGCGCCTAGGAGTCCTTGTTGGACAAGGACTCCATCTCCATTTTTGGATTCCAATTAGAGTTCTTCTAAGAACCAACTTTGACTGGTCTTAGGTGCCCTCTAAGGAGGAATCCAGGGGACTCTATTCCCACCAATCAGATTTAGATCTGATTTCACAAAGGGTTGTGATTGGTTGGGAAGAAGAGGAGTTGGATCATAGCTAGTCTATAAATAAGATCCTGTATCCAACTCAGATAACATACATGATAAGATCATAGTTTCCCCATGCCCCAAGGCTGCCTCTCCCCTCCCTCTCCATGCCAAACCACCTTCTCCCCTTGCTCTCCATGTCCAAAAGGAGTTTTGGACCTTGGTTGGTGCGATTCAGATCAAAGAAAGGCGATCAAAAGTAAGAAGGCTGCGCTGCTGCAAAGGACGACTGCTCATCTTCAAAAAGAGTTTTGAAGATCCTCCAGATCAGATCCAGATCTGATTTTTGGAGGACGTGATAGAGAAGAAGAGGATCTCTAGATCCAACCTCGAGTGGATACCGGTAGAGGCCAGGCGCTTGCGTGGCTAAGATCCAGAACCTTCCGCTGCAAATCAGGATCATCAACAGGGTAATAGGATTACCCAGATCAGGTAAATTAAATTTGATTTAATTTATCTTTTAATTTTATTTTATTAAAATAATAAGAATTAGATCTGAAAAATATATCAAGATCTGATTGGGATCAAGAGAAAAATTTTTGAAATATATCTCTTGATCTGATCAGATCTGAACGAACCTGGACCAAGAAATCAGGATTTTCCTTCAACTGGTATCAGAGCCATGGTTCTAAAATTATTTAGATCTAATTTTAAATTTATTTTAATTAAAAAATAATTGATTTCAGATGTCACATGAGATGTGATCAGATCTGAAATTAGAAAAAATTAAAATTAAATAATTTGGATCTAAGATTAGAAGATATGCATGACTAGTTCTAGAATAGAATAGTTCTATAGAATATTCTTGCATATTTTTGATTTAATCCGATTAAATCATATTTTAGATCTTTTTATTTACTATTTTCTGATATTATAAGTGTTATAATAACATCTAAAAAATAGCAAATAAAAATTATTTAATTTTGAATATCATATGAGATATGATTGATGCATGTCTAGACTAGTTGTAGAATAGTTCTACATAATTGTCTAGATTAGAATTTATTTTGATTAGATCAATTTAAATCTAATTTTTTAGATTATTATGAGATAATTTAGATCTAAAAACATGCATGATTATGATACATGAGATGTATGCAAAATATGCCATGATTAGATCTACTTTGTATATGAGATATATGATATAGATCTAATACTATTTTGTAGTATTGAATGTTCCTGATTAAGGCGTTCCTCTTGGCCGTCCGGTCATAAGAATGAAGAAAGGTTTAAAGGCCCTCTCTTTCCATTCGATGGGGTGTTCTTATGATGTGTAGGGGTGCTGCGTGTTCGTCCTTAATCAGAAACCCAAAACTTACTTTCTGCAAAACCCTAGATCCTGAAACCCTAGGATTTATTGTGCATATTTTGTTTATGAACCCTACTTAATTAAGAATTAAGTTTATGGAATATTAATTAGGTCTAAAATTGAGAATTTTAGATCTAAGACATATTCATAATACTGGGTTCGGGCTTGGGTAGCTCAATTAGGTCTAAGCGGTTGATCAAACCGAATCAAGAGTTGGTTAGATGGGATCAACAATGCTTAAATTGACCAGCCTAATAGGATTAAGTCTGGGTCAAGATCGAGTCACGATCAAGCAAGACCTAATTAGGCTCAGAGGTTAGAGTCTGGATTGTAGGCTAACCCAATTGGTTCTGGCTCAACAATTTGGTGTCTAAGGTAAGTTTGGCATAGACGACCGACTGGTTTTTAATTGGAAGCTACTCGACCTGAATGCGTTCTTGTACGAGTTAATGGCATATTCCTTCCACCGGTCTCACTTACCTGGCCATATCTGTTGACACAGTTCTGATCTGAGGTGGTCAATAATCCGAGCTAACCCATGCCACTAGGTTAGTCATAATTGTTATGACTAAGCCAAGTCTAGTTTAATGAGACCTGAATCAATTCTCCCTAAGAAAAGATTAAGTCTGAGGTCTTCCACCATTGTAGATGTGCGGGCCCTTCCCGGGGTTGATTGTTCTCGGCTGGATACAGTGGCTCAGTTGCACCGGGAAGATGCAACCATGTCTATTAGGCATTGGATGCTATGGGCTGGAGGATGAGTTGGGCTCAATATTCCGGATACGGTGAGAGACTCAATTAGGAACCCAGTCTATGCAAATGGTGGGTCTGACTTAACTAAGGAGTGGATCAATATTCCGGATACGGTGAGATTCATGAATTAGAGACCAAGTTTGGGTGCACCATGATTAGAGAATCATTGAACAAGAGTTGTTCACTCATTGGCTAACCCATCACCAATAACTGTTAGGTGAGGTGATGAGTCAGTTGGTGAGACCGCACCACCCACTAGAAATCATTAATCGTGGAGATTTTTGCATCTCTACAGAGGGAGTGTAGGGATCCGAGAAAATAGTGGAAGCTAATTTGTTTAAAAATAAAATCCCTAAACAAATTGGTTAAGTCAAAATTACAATATCTAACTAGAATCTTTGACTCTCTACAGGAAAATGTCTGCGTCCAACCCATTGGCACGTATCCTGGACACACATAGACTGACCGGACCCAATTATAAAGATTGGCTCAGGAACTACAAAATTATTTTGGGTTCTGAGAAGTTAACCCATATTTTGGATCAGGACCCTCCCACCATTACCAGTCCATCCATCTGTTGAACAGAGAGCGTCTCTGGAAAAATGGATTGACGAAGATAATAAGGCCAGATATTACATGTTGGGCTCGATGTCTGATGAGCTCCAGCGCCAACATGAGGATATCGGGACTGCTCGCCAAATGTTGGCTCACCTGCAGGAGATGTTTGGTGAACAGAGTCGCGCAGCCAAATATCAAGTCACAAAATGACTTTTTAAGGCTAAGATGCGTGATGGGCAGTCAGTCCAAGATCACTGTCTGACAATGATCAAGGACATGGAAGAGCTTGAGAAGCTCGGTGTGAAGTTGGACTTGGACCTGTAGAATGATATTATTCTGCAATCCTTGACTGATGCATATGGGCAATTCATCATGAATTACCACATGCATAAACTTCAAGAATTCCTTGGCCGAATTAATGAATATGCTGGTTACCACTGAGCTTTCTATGAAAGGTTCTAAAGGCTCAGTTCTTGCTATGGAACGGACTTCTTCCAAAAGAAAGTCTTATGGAAAGAAAAAGAAGTCTGTGAAAAAGCAAAAGGTGGAAGGATCAAAGAAGAAGAAGGCAGAGCCGAAGAAGAAGGTCGATGTCAAAGGAAAGTGTTTCCATTGCAACAGCGACGGCCATTGGAAGCGGAACTGCCCTACTTACCTGGCCACCCTGAAGAACAAGAAGGAAGGTCCTTCTGGAGGTATGCTCGTTATTGAGTCTAACCTTACGATTTCTTCTGCATCCAGTTGGGTGCTTGACTCTGGTTCTAGTGCTCATCTGTGCACTTCCATGCAGGGTCTTGAGGATAGCAGGAGGCTGAGGGATGGAGACATGATCCTACGCGTCGGTAATGGAGCAAGAGTTGCTGCAGTAGCCGTGGGAACATACCCTCTTCGATTACCATCTGGTTTAGACTTAGTTTTGAAAGACTGTTATTATGTGCCTGCAGCTAGCAGGAATTTGATTTCTGTTTCATGCTTAGCACAAGAAGGTTATGTGATCACCTTCTTTAAGGACCATTGTAACATTCTTTATGAAAGAAATAAAATTGCAAATGGTTTCCTTATTAATGGTCTTTATCAGCTACATATTGATGTACCTATTCTAACTATCGAGCAAAACGTGAATGCCAAACGACCTAGGGATAGTCCAAATGACAGATATCTATGGCACCTGAGATTAGGTCATATAGCAGAAGATAGGATCAACAAATTGGAGAAAAATGGGCTATTGAGTCCATTGACTTTGAGTCATATCCAACTTGTGAATCCTGTCTTCAAGGCAAAATGACTAAACTCCCTTTTGTAGGACATGGGGAGAGGGCCACAGATCTCCTTGCCCTAGTACATACTGATGTGTGCGGCCCATTTGATGTGCCGGCTAGAGGCAATTTTGTCTACTTCATTACCTTTATCGATGATCTGTCTAGGTATGGGTATGTGTATCTTATGAGACACAAGTCTGAAGCCTTTGAAAAGTTCAAAGAATTCAGACATGAAGTAGAAAAACAAACAGAAAAACCCATTAAGGTTCTTCGATCAGATCGAGGAGGTGAATACCTTAGCCGGGAATTCCTAGACTATCTCAAGGAAAATGGCATAGTCTCTCAATGGACTCCACCAGGAACACCTCAACTCAACGGGGTTTCAGAATGGAGAAATCGGACTCTATTGGATATGGTTCGATCCATGATGAGCTTCACAGACCTCCCTGATTTTCTTTGGGGACACTCATTGTTAACTTCAATCTATCTACTGAATAGGGTTCCCTCTAAAACCGTTCCTACCACACCGTATGAGATATGGCACGGTAAGAAACCAAGTCTGAGTCATCTCAGAATTTGGGGTTGTCCGGCTCATGTCAAAAGACAACAAGCGGACAAGTTAGAGTTTAGGTCCTTCAGAGCTCGATTCATAGGATATCCTAAAGAGTCATTAGGATACTATTTCTACATTCCAGAAGACCACAATGTGATTGTGAGTCGACATGCCATCTTTCTTGAAAAATAGTTTATTCAAGATAGCGGCATTGGAAAAATAGATCAAGCTTGATGAGAAAGTCTCACAAGTGGAACGAGCTAAGGACCAATTGGAACCAAATCAGGTTGAGCCAATAAGAACACTACCTCCTCCACCTCGTAGATCGGAAAGAGTTTCCCGTCCCCCTGAGAGATACTTAGGTATTATTTCAGAGGAAGTAGAGGAAATGTTCCTCATAGGTAATGGTGCTCATGGTGATGATCCCAAAACCTACAATGAGGCGATATCAGATATCGACTTCGAGAAATGGCTAGAGGCAATGCAGTCAGAAATTGACTCGATGCACTCAAACCAAGTCTGGACCTTGGTAGATCCACCAGAAGGTATAGTACCTATTGGGTGTAAATGGATCTTCAAGAGAAAGATTGGTGCAGATGGGAATGTGGAGACATTCAAGGCTAGACTGGTGGCAAAAGGTTATAGTCAACGCGAAGGCATTAGACTATCAGGATACCTTTTCCCCAGTAGCTATGCTAAAATCCATCCGCACATTGCTTGCTGTTGCAGCCTATTTCGATTATGAAATATGGCAAATGGACGTGAAAATGGCATTCCTAAATGGATATCTTGAGGAAGATATCTATATGGAACAGCCGCTAGGTTTCACATCCAGTGATACTGATCACAAGGTTTGCAAGCTGCAAAGGTCCATATATGGACTTAAGCAAGCATCTCGGAGCTGGAACACTCATTTCAATGATGTGATCAAAAAGTTTGGTTTCATCAAAAATGAAGAGGAACCATGTGTTTTCAAAAAGGTCAGTGGGAGCGCTGTTGTCTTCCTCGTATTGTACGTGGATGACATCCTCCTTATTGGGAATGATATTCCCATGTTGACATCAGTTAAGATGTGGTTGTCCAAGGAATTCTCCATGAAAGACCTAGGTGAAGCATCCTTTATTCTAGGAATTAAGGTCTATAGGGATAGACCGAATAGGATGCTAGGACTTTCACAGAAGATGTACATAGAGAAAGTACTAAAGAGGTTTAGTATGGAAAACTCTAAGAGGGGATTAATACCCTTCAGACATGGTATTCATCTTTCCAAGAAGATGTGCCCTAGCACACCTGAGGAAATAGAACGCATGAGCAAGATCCCTTATGCTTCTGCAATAGGGAGCCTCATGTATGCCATGCTATGTACACGACCTGATATAGCCCATGCTGTGAGTGTCACAAGCAGATATCAGTCAAATCCAGGTGAAGAACACTGGACTTCTGTGAAATGTATCCTTAAGTACTTGAGAAGAACTAAGGATATGATGCTGATCTTTGGTAACGAAGAACTCCAAGTCCAGGGATACATAGACTCGGATTTCATGTCCGATATAGATGATCGAAAGTCGACATCTGGCAGACTGTTTGTGTGCAATGGTGGTGCTGTCAGCTGAAAGAGTTCCAAGCAAACGGTGATACCACCTCATCCATGATTACCTTGAAAAGGGTTATGTCGAGGTCAAGAGAGTCAACTCCACAGATAATGTGGCAGACCCACTTACAAAGCCGTTGGGCCAGCAGAAGATCGAAGCCCACCTTGAGAAGATGGGACTTAGACTTATAGCCAATTGGCTTTAGGACAAGTGGGAGATTGTTAGATATATGTGCCCTAGAAGCCAGAATTGGCTGACACTTGTAATACACTTCTAGGGACAAAATTGTAATTTTGACTAAAAGTAATAAATGGGTTATTTTCTATCACATATGTGTATTTAGTGTCTGTGATACATCCTTTGAGTTAATGGTAATGATAATTCATATTTTCAAGAGTTGAAAATTTAAGACATGAATAATCATTGTTAACTCATAAATTGCTCCCGACCATAGGATCATCACAAGGATGGTGATTGATCCAGAAGGTTGGTGTACAATCGCTTCTCTTTAGTAGATGAGTCTTAAGTCTACGGTGTGGAGACACCGGAGTGAGAGTACAGGTACTCGTTAGAGAACGAGGGCACTGAGCGTGACCACCTCGAGTAGTCATTAGGGAGTCTACCTTCTCGTCAATGACTGACTCGATGCTGCAGTAGTGTGTCTGGTTCTTTGACCTGAGGTGCATCGACAGTTCACCTTGAGGGTGTTATAGTTTGACTACACCATTACTCGGTCTCCTAGCCATATGGAACCCTGAGGTGTATGTTGGCTATGACATGTTCATTGTAGGAACTGGATGGCATCAAGATGGAATCTATCTACCTCGGTGGTAGAGGAGCAGCCCTATGATAATCATGAGAATCAAGTCCAGAAGCCCATGGCCATGGCAGAGTGAAATAATAGAAAGAGTTTCTATTTAGATTTTCACATTGGACTCGAATCGAATGATTACATCATATGACAGAGACTAGGGTTTGACGAGTTCACCTTAACCCTAATCTGATCGGGGCTCAAGATAGAAGAACTGAATCACACAGGTAGCTGCACCAAGAGGTTCGCATTCAGCTCTGATGGGTTGCCACCATATACTGCTAGGTGTCACTGGTGGATTTTGGGAGCAATTAGAATGATTTAGATGATCGATCATTCTAGCTGTTCGAATCAGAAGAGTTCTGATCCATCGAAAGGAGTTTCGATGATGTCCATGATAGAGATCATGACATATCCCATTACCATACAGAACTGAACCTAACTGGGTCACACAAACAAGAGTTTGAATCTGGTGATCATCAATTGAACTGATCTAGTTCAATTGATCTGAATGAGATTCAATTAGGTTCAAGAAATCGTGCTAGCACTCGATTGAACCTAACGTTCTTCTTTTGCTATCATAAATAAGTTGTCCTGTCTGAGCCAAAGGAGTTTGTGCTCAATCAGAGGCCTTCATATGGTCTGACTGGAGGTTGTCCAAGTCAGAATAGGTTGTCTTATTTTATAAGACATTACCTACCATTTTTGGTCACCTGCCATTTCTTGTTCTTTGACTTTGGTCAAAAGTCTACCTTTGATTGGTCAAACGTTGACCATTGACACTTTGACTTTTGACCACATGTCATGCACCTATTGGAGAGCTGGTTGGGGCCTGTCCCCCTGCTAGAACCTGGCAAGGAGAAGGGCGCACGCCACCCTAGGCGTGTGCCCAAGTTGGAGGCGCTTAGGAGTCCTTGTTGGACAAGGACTCCATCTCATTTTTGGATTCCAATTAGAGTTCTTCTAAGAATCAACTTTCACTGGTCTTAGGTGCCCTCTAAGGAGGAATCCAGGGGACTCTATTCCCACCAATCAGATTTAGATCTGATTTCACAAAGGGTTGTGATTGGTTGGGAAGAAGAGGAGTTGGATCATAGCTAGTCTATAAATAAGACCCTGTATCCAACTCAAATAACATACATGATAAGATCATAGTTTCCCCACGCCCCAAGGCTGCCTCTCCCCTCCCTCTCCATGCCAAACCACCTTCTCCCCTTGCTCTCCACGTCCAAAAGGAGTTTTGGACCATGGTTGATGCGATTCAGATCAAAGAAAGGCGATCAGAAGTAAGAAGGCTGCGCTGCTGCAAAGGATGACTGCTCATCTTCAAAAAGAGTTTTGAAGATCCTCCAGATCAGATCCAGATTAGATTTTTGGAGGCATGATAGAGAGGAAGAGGATCTCTAGATTAACCTGAGTGGATATCGGTAGAGGCCAGGCGCTTGTGTGGCTAAGATCCAGAACCTTCCGCTGCAAACAGGATCATCAACAGGGTAATAGGATTACCCAGATCAGGTAAATTAAATTTGATTTAATTTATCTTTTAATTTTATTTTATTAAAATAATAAGAATCAGATCTGAAACATATCAAGATCTGATTGGGATCAAGAGAAAAATTTTAAAATATATCTCTTGATCTGATCAGATCTGAACGAACTTGGACCAGGAAATCAGGATTTCCCTTCAACTGTCTATTCTACTGGCAAGCATCCTAGATTAGATAGTGTATCAGATATCTACTTATGGCACTATAGGCTAGGTCATATAAACAAGAACAAGATAAATAGTTTGACTCAAGAGGAAATCCTCGAAGTCAATGATTGTGAATCACTTCCAATCTGTGAGTTCTGTCTTCTTAGTAAAATAACCAAGTCATCTTTTATTAAAAAAGATGAGAGAGCCAATGAGCTCTTAGGTTTAGTACATACTAATGTATGTGGACCAATGACCGTAAGTGCAAAAGGATATGTCTACTTCATCACTTTCATAGATGATCTATCTAGATATGGATATGTCTATCTGATGAAACATAAGTCGCATTCTTTTGAAATGTTCAAATGATTCCGAAGTGAAGTAAAAGAACAAATTAGGAAGAGTATTAAAACTCTTCGATCTGATTGAGGAGGAGAATATCTTTCTGATGAGTTTCTTACATATCTAGGAGAGAATGAAATTCATTCCAATGGACTCCTCTTGGAACACTACAGTATAATGACATGTCTGAAAGGAGGAATCAGACTTTATTAGACATGGTCCAATCTATGATGGAATTTTCCTGCTTGTCGATATCCTTCTGGGGATATGCACTCTAATCAACTTTTTATCTATTAAATAGGATTCCAAGTAAGTCTATAGTTAAAATCCTATATGAGATATGGACAGGGCGTAAGCCAACACTTTCACACCTTAGGATTTGGGGATGCCCGACTTATATCAAACGGTTAGTTACAGACAAATTTGGATCTAGGTCTGACAAGTGTACATTCATAGAATATCCAAAAGAGACCAAAGGATACTATTTCTACGATGCTAATGAACAAAAGGTGTTTGTCAGTCTTAGGGCAACCTTTTTGGAAACGGAGTCCTTGGTAAAGGAACTATTGTCTCTAAGGTTGAACTTAATAAAGTTCAAAAGGTAGAAAGTCTGAAATAGAATATTGAACCTAAGCCAGATTTGATTAGCTTAGATTCGAAGCCTAGTGAACCCGTGCCATTAAGGCGATCTGGTAGAGTACCACATCATTCGGATAGATACTATGGATTCTTGCTCTAGGATGGTGATCCCATCAAACTCGATAAGAATGATGAGGATCCGATCACTTATATGGATCTAATGCAGAGATCCGACTCTGAGAAATGGCCAGAAGCCATGTGTTCCAAAATGGATTTCATGATGGTCAATGATGTATAGACATTAGTTGACCTACCTGAAGGGGTTAAACCAACTGGGTGTAAATGGATCTTCAAAAAGAAGAGGGGCGTAGACAGAAAGGTGGAGACCTATAAAGTTCGTTTGGTTGCCAAGGGGTATCATCAATGTTATGGTATTGACTATGATGAGACGTTTTCCTCTATGGCAATGCTCAAGTCCATTCAGATCATGCTTGCCATTGCTACCCATCTGGACTATGAGATTTGATAGATGGATGTGAAGACAGCTTTCTTAAATGGAGAGCAGATCAAAGTGGTGTAAATGATACAACCGAAAGGGTTCACATCCACAGATGAGTCCAACGTGTGCAAGCTTCAGAGATCCACTTTTGGATTGAAGCAGGCATCTCAGTGTTGGAACATGCATTTTGATAAAGTGATCAAAACGTATGGCTTCATTAAGAACGGAGAAGAATCCTGCATTTACAAATGAGCAAGTGGTCCAGCAGTGGTATTTCTTATTTTGTACGTGGATGACATTCTCTTAATCGGAAATGATATCCCCGCACTACGAGGAATAAAAATCTGGTTGTCATCATAGTTCTTCATGAAGGACTTGGGT
The DNA here is from genome assembly GCA_006176705.1 of Cocos nucifera. Lineage (NCBI taxonomy): Eukaryota > Viridiplantae > Streptophyta > Magnoliopsida > Arecales > Arecaceae > Cocos > Cocos nucifera. Next base: position 167,681 of record QRFJ01001807.1, on the reverse strand, counting down.
GAAGCATCCTACATCCTAGGGATGAAGATCTATAGGGATAGGTCTTAAAGGATGCTTGGTATATCCCAGTCCACATACATAAAAACTATGTTGAAGAGGTTCAGCATAAAGAATTTTCAAAAGGGCTATCTCTCGATAGGCCAAGAAATTTCTCTCTCTAAGAAGGATTGTCCGACAACTCCTAGAGAGAGAGCGTATGAGTAGAATTCCATATGCTTTAGTAGTGGGGTCTATTATGTATGCAATGACATGTATAAGACCAGATGTGGCATACTCACTAGGAGTGGTGAGTAGATACTAGTCTGATCCTAGAGAAAATTACTCGAAGGTGGTTAAAACCATCCTTAAGTATTTAAGAAATACTAAGGACCAATGGTTGATTTATGGTGAGTCAAATCTGAAGCTTATGGGGTTTACAGACTCCAGCTTTCAATCTGACCATGTTGACAATAAAAGTGTGTCGGGGTATATCTTTACACTAAATGGTGGAGCCATCTACTAAAAAAGTTTCAAGCAGCATACAGTGGCTGACCCTGTTTGCGAAGCAGAGTACATGGCAGCATCAGTTACAGCAAAGAAAGCTATGTGGCTGAGAAAGTTCATCACCAAGCTTAGAGTAGCATAGAGAATTGATGGTCCAGTCCTATTCTACTGTGACAGCACTGACACCATAGCTCAAGCAAAGAATCTGAAAGCAGATCAACGGACATAGCACATTTTGCACCACTTCCATTTGATTCATGTGATCGTGGATCGTGGTGATGTCGATCTTTAGAAGATCGACGGAAAGCAGAACCTAGCCGACCCCTTCACTAAAGCCCTGGCAATCAAGAAGTTCGACAACTATAAGTCGAAGATGGGTATTAGATACTGTGCCAAGTGGCTTTAGGATAAGTGAGAGTTATTGAGAATTGTATCCCAAAGCCAATCATCAGCCTATTGATGGTTGAGCTATTTTATAATTATAATTAATTTATTAATTAATAAAAATATTTTGGCATCTTTTTCATCAATAGTTTACATCTTCTAATGAACTCAATTATTGTGATGAAGTCCTTAGGACTGTTTAGTTTCGATAAAGAGAGGATTTATTGACTAATCCTTAAATTTGATCACGACCAAATGATAGGCTATTAATTAGGACAATAGTGTCTAGCGAGCATAGGTTGCTATATGCCATATGGGTTGGTTGTCCTCTTAACCAAGAAGTGTGGAGACACTGGTATGACATACAGGTGAGATGTATGGGTACATCATCATTGAATATGACCAACTCTAGAGCATTCTACTATCAAGAATGTCTCTAATGGGATATAGGTATAAGTATCCCTTAGACCTGAGATCACCTCAGTGACTTGCAAGCAAATCATTATGCTTTAGTATCGAACTAGCTGAATTTTTAATTCAACAATGAAAGGCTTCTGGGCACAATCAAGTACGTGCAAAGTCGGAGTGTGATCAAGATGGAATTGACTACTCCAAGAGTTGCAGAAGAATGTATCATTATATTTCAATATAGCAAAACCTTGGCTAGGGTAATCCATCAGATGGATTTGATATTTTGAAATATAATGTGGACAACCTGATCAGAGTTGATAGTTGAAATCTAAGGTATCCTACGAGCATTGTGGTCAAGGGGATGAATTATGTGGAAACTATATCCGCATGGGTTCTAAGGATAGTGTTCTACTTCTTCGACCTATCCGACCGTCGGATATCATTGTTTGATGGTCACTTTGATTGGTATAAAAATTTATTTCTGTGCTATCGACTTAGGTTCGGACCTATGAGGTCACACACATTAGACCTTATAATCTGATTGGATGGTTAATCAACGATTAAGAATCGTTCTAGGGTTAAACAATCAATACGATTGGTATTTAACCAAGTACAAGTGTTGCAAGAGGATCGATTAGCAATTGGATTGGTAAGTAGCTTAATTTGATTAAATCCAATAGACTGAGATCAAGTCTAGTTAAATATGATTTAATTAGATTTGGTTTGGGCTTGATTGGATCAAGTTCAATTAGTTTATTTGCTAAGCCAAGTGCAAGGAAGAACTAGTCCTAGTCTAACTAGGATTCGGATTAACCCAATTTTTTAATTTGATTAGAAAATAAATAAATATTAAATTTGATTTAATTAAGTTCTTAAATGGGTTAGGGGTTCTATAGGCACCAAACTAGGTGTCTAGGTGAGAGAAAAGAGAAGAATAAGAGGGTCTTATTCTAGGGCTATTTTATTTTTAATCTCTCCTTTTTTTGAGTTTTTTTCTAAGAGAGCCTTAGATCACTAAATTTTCATCTTTCTTCTCATATTTTGGAGAGTCCAAATTTTGAGAAAGGGAGCATCGGATCGATCGTCGAAGAAGAATTAGCATAGTACTAGCAGGCTGTGTTGATTTCCTACATCGAACTTTAGATCAAAGATCGTCGGCTCGTGTGGATGACTCCTAGAGGCCGAACGTGTATGCGGCTCGTGACATCATCCTCAAGCTCGGATCGGTATGTTGGAACGTTTAACTTGCTCAGGTAATAGATATGATCTATAAACTTCATACCTGCATTTGATATAGTATAGATCTAGGTTGATTTGATCAACCTTTTACTTTCTTATTTGATTTTAATTTTTGATTTAATATCATGCCTTAATCATATAATAGATCTGAGATCTAGGTATTTATATATTTATTTAAATAAATATTTAATTTATTTAAGTCTTTTGCTACAAAATCTTGAAAAAGTTTTCAAGATCTACCTATAAAACCCTAGATCTAGTTCCTTCAGAATTAGGATAATTTCTAGAATTGGAGGTAAAGGCTATCAATTCGAATAAAATAGTGGGAGAAACTTTTTTATTAAAGTCTAAATCTTTAGATTTAATGAATCAATTACTAATTAGGCTTTTGGTTCTCCTTTATGTAGTTAAACCCTAACCACAGTTGTTTCATTCACTATTAGATAGTGATTAACCTATGGGACCCAACTTTGATAATAAGTATCGAAAGTTGAATGTTGTTTAGCAGTACGAAGTGGTTCATGCTGGGGTCTCCATGTCCAATTATAACATAAGGTCTAAGAATAATCTAGATCAGGCAGAGTGCTTTCATTATAAGAAGCAGGGGTATTAGAAGAGGAACTGTCCTCAGTATCGTGATTTCCATGACCCTAATAAGCTGAATAAGAGAGATGAGCAAGTAGTTGCTGATCAAGAATGTTATATGATAACATCTTGTAATTTTTCTATTTGTGATACTTCTACTTGGGTATTGGATACCAGAAGCCCAGTCCATATTTGCAATACATTGCAAGGACTTTAAATTAGTTGAAGATTTAAGAATAACAAACAATTCTTGAATGTTGAAGATGGAAGGTCTGTTCCAATTATAGCTATGGGAATAGTTCAACTTATTCTTAATACTAATATCATTTCTTTAAATGAATGTAATTATTTGTTAGATATATGTGCCCTAGAAGCCAGAATTGGCTGACACTTGTAATACACTTCTAGGGGCAAAATTATAATTTTGACTATAATTAATAAAATGGGTTATTTTCTATCACACCTATGTATTTAGTGTCTGTGATACATCCTTTGAGTTAATGGTAATGATAATTCATATTTTCAAGAGTTGAAAATTTAAGACATGAATAATCATTATTAACTCATAAACAGCTCCCGACCATAGGATCATCACGAGGATGGTGATTGATCCGGAAGGTTGGTGTACGATCGCTTCTCTTTAGTAGATGAGTCTTGAGTCTACGGTGTGGAGACACCGGAGCGAGAGTACAGGTACTCGTTAGAGAACGAGGGCACTGAGCGTGACCACCTCGAGTAGTCATTAGGAAGTCTACCTTCTCGTCAATGACTGACTCGATGCTGCAGTAGTGTGTCTGGTTCTTTGACCTGAGATGCATCGGCAGTTCACCTTGAGGGTGTTATAGTTTGACTACACCATTACTCGGATCTCCTAGCCATATGGAACCCTGAGGTGTATGTTGGCTATAGCATGTTCATTGTAGGAACTGGATTGCATCAAGATGGAATCTATCTACCTCGGTGGTAGAGGAGTAGCCCTATGATGATCATGAGAATCAAGTCCAGAAATCCATGGCCATGGTAGAGTGAAATAATAGAAAGAGTTTCTATTTAGATTTTCACATTGGACTCGAATCGAATGATTACATCATATGACAGAGACTAGGGTTTGACGAGTTCACCTTAACCCTAATCTGATCGGGGCTCAAGATAGAAGAACTGAATCACACAGGTAGCTGCACCAAGAGGTTCACATTCAGCTCTGATGGGTTGCCACCATATACTGCTAGGTGTCACTGGTGGATTTTGGGAGCAATTAGAATGATTTAGATGATCGATCATTCTAGCTGTTCGAATCAGAAGAGTTCTGATCCATCGAAAGGAGTTTCGATGATGTCGATGATAGAGATCATGACATATCCCATTACCATACAGAACTGAACCTAACTGGGTCACACAAACAAGGGTTTGAATCTGGTGATCATCAATTGAACTGATCTAGTTCAATTGATCTGAATGAGATTCAATTAGGTTCAAGGAAATCGTGCTAGCACTCGATTGAACCTAACGTTCTTCTTTTACTATCATAAATAAGTTGTCCTAACTGAGCCAAAGGAGTTTGTGCTCAATCAGAGGCCTTCATATGGTCTGACTGGAGGTTGTCCAAGTCAGAAATAGGTTGTCTTATTTGTAAGACATTACCTGCCATTTTTGGTCACCTGCCATTTCTTGTTCTTTGACTTTGGTCAAAAGTCTACCTTTGACTGGTCAAACGTTGACCATTGACCCTTTGACTTTTGACCACATGTCATGCACCTATTGGAGAGCTGGTGGGGGCCTGTCCCCCTGCCAGAACCTGGCAAGGAGAAGGGCGCACGCCAAGGGTAGGCGTGAGCCCAAGTTAGGAGGCGCCTAGGAGTCCTTGTTGGACAAGGACTCCACCTCCCTTTTTGGATTCCAATTCAGAGTTCTTACTAAGAATCCAAGTTTGACTGGTCTTAGGCACCCTCTAAGGAGGAATCCAGGGGTCTCTATTCCCAACCAATCAGATTTAGATCTGATTTCACAAAGGGTTGTGATTGGTTGGAGAGGAAGAGGAGTTGGATCACAAGCTTAGGTCTATAAATAAGACCCTGCGCCCAACCCTAGATTCTAAGTAAGAGTGAATGCAATTGAGAAACCCACATGCCCCAAGGCTGCCTCTCCCCTCCTTCTCCACATGCCATAGCTTCTTCTCCCCTTGCTCTCCACGTCCAAAAGGAGTTTTGGACCTTAGGTTGGTGCGATTCAGATCAAAGGAAAGGCGATCAAAATCAAGAAGGCTGCGCTGCTGCAAAAGGACGACTGCAGATCTTCAAAAGAGTTTTGAAGATCCTCCAGATCAGATCCAGATCTGATTTTTGGAGGTGTGATAGAGAAGAAGAGGATCTCCAGATCCAACCCTGAGTGGATACCGGTAGAGGCCAGGCGCTTGCGTGGCTAAGATCCAGAACCTTCCGCTGCAAATCAGGATCATCAACAGGGTAATAGGATTACCCAAATCAGGTAAATTAAATTTGATTTAATTTATCTTATTTTATTTTATTTATTAAAATAATAAGAATCAGATCTGAAATATATCAAGATCTGATTGAGATCAAGAGAAAAATTTTTGAAATATATCTCTTGATCTAATCAGATCTGAACGAACCTGGACCGGGAAATCAGGATTTCCCTTCAACTGGTATCAGAGCCATGGTTCTAAATTGTTTAGATCTGATTTTAATTTTATTTTAATTAGAAAATAAAGTGATTTCAGATGTCACATGAGATGTGATCAGATCTGAAATCAGAAAAAATTAAAATTAAATAATTTGGATCTAAGATTATGAAGATATGCATGACTAGTTCTAGAATAGAATAGTTCTATAGAATAGTCTTGCATGTTTTTGATTTAATCCGATTAAATCATATTTTAGATCTTTTTATTTACTATTTTCTGATATTATAAGTGTTATAATAACATCTGAATAAACAGCAAATAAAAATTATTTAATTTTTGAATATCATATGAGATATGATTGATGCATGTCTAGACTAGTTGTAGAATAGTTCTACATAATTATCTAGATTAGAATTTATTTTGATTAGATCAATTTAAATCTAATTTTTTAGATTATTATGAGATAATTTAGATCTGAAAATATGCATGATTTGATACATGAGATGTATGCAAAATATGCCTTGATTAGATCTACTTTATATATGAGATATATGATATAGATCTCTATAACTGTTTTGTAGATTTACATGTTCCTGATTAAGGCGTTCCTCTTGGCCGTCCGGTCATAAGAACGAAGAAGGGTTTAAAGGCCCTCTCTTCCCATTCGATGGGGTGTTCTTATGATGTGTAGGGGTGCTGCGTGTTCGTCCTTAATCAGAAACCCAAAACTTACTTTCTGCAAAACCCTAGATCCTGAAACCCTAGGATTTATTGTGCATATTTTGTTTATGAACCCTACTTAATTAAGAATTAAGTTTATGGAATATTAATTAGGTCTAAAATTGAGAATTTCAGATCTAAGACATATTCATAATACTGGGTTCGGGCTTGGGTAGCTCAATTAGGTCTAAGCGGTTGATCAAACCGAATCAAGAGTTGGTTAGATGGGATCAACAATGCTTAAATTGACCAGCCTAATAGGATTAAGTCTGGGTCAAGATCGAGTCACGATCAAGCAAGACCTAATTAGGCTTCAGAGGTTAGAGTCTGGATTGTAGGCTAACCCAATTGGTTCTGACTCAACAATTTGGTGTCTAAGGTAAGTTTGGCACAGACGACCGACTGGTTTTTAATTGGAAGCTACTCGACCTGAATGCGTTCTTGTGCGAGTTAACGGCATATTCCTTCCACCGGTCTCACTTACCTGGCCATATCTGTTGACACAGTTCTGATCTGAGGTGGTCAATAATCCGAGCTAACCCATGCCACTAGGTTAGTCATAATTGTTATGACTAAGCCAAGTCTAGTTTAATGAGACCTGAATCAATTCTTCCTAAGAAAAGATTAAGTCCGAGGTCTTCCACCATTGTAGATGTGCGGGCCCTTCCCGGGGTTGATTGTTCTCGGCTGGATACAGTGGCTCAGTTGCACCGAGAAGACGCAACCATGTCTATTAGGCATTGGATGCTATGGGCTGGAGGATGAGTTGGGCTCAATATTCCGGATACGGTGAGAGACCCAATTAGGAACCCAGTCTATGCAAATGGTGGGTCTGACTTAACTAAGGAGTGGATCAATATTCTGGATACGGTGAGATTCATGAATTAGAGACCAAGTTTGGGTGCACCATGATTAGAGAATCATTGAACAAGAGTTGTTCACTCATTGGCTAACCCATCACCAATAACTGTTAGGTGAGGTGATGAGTCAGTTGGTGAGACCGCACCACCCACTAGAAATCATCAATCGTGGAGATTTTCGCATCTCTACAGAGGGAGTGTAGGGATCCGAGAAAATAGTGGGAGCTAATTTGTTTAAAAATAAAATCCCTAAATAAATTTGTCAAGTCAAAATTACAGTATCTAACTAGAATCTTTGACTCTCTACAGGAAAATGTCTGCGTCCAACCCACTGGCACGTATCCTAGACACACATAGACTGACTGGACCCAATTATAAAGATTGGCTCAGGAACTACAAAATTATTTTGGGTTCAGAGAAGTTAACACATGTTTTGGACCAGGACCCTCCCACCTTACCAGCTCGTCCATCCACTGAACAGAGAGCGTCTCTGGAAAAATGGATTGACGAAGACAATAAGGCCAGATACTACATGTTGGGCTCGATGTCTGATGAGCTCCAGCGCCAACATGAAGATATCGGGACTGCTCGCCAAATGTTGGCTCACCTGCAGGAGATGTTTGGTGAACAGAGTCGCGCAGCCAAATATCAAGTCACAAAATGACTTTTTAAGGCTAAGATGCGTGATGGGCAGTCAGTCCAAGATCACTGTCTGATAATGATCAAGGACATGGAAGAGCTTGAGAAGCTCGGTGTGAAGTTGGACTTGGATTTGCAGAACGATATTATTCTGCAATCCTTGACTGATGCATATGGATAATTCATCATGAATTACCACATGCATAAACTTCAAAATTCCTTGGCCGAGTTGATGAATATGCTGGTTACCTGCTGAGCTTTCTATGAAAGGTTCTAAAGGCTCAGTTCTTGCTATGGAACGAACTTCTTCCAAAAGAAAGTCTTATGGAAAGAAAAAGAAGTCTGTGAAAAAGCAAAAGGTAGAAGGATCAAAGAAGAAGAAGGCAGAACCGAAGAAAAAGGCCGATGGCAAAGGAAAGTGTTTTCATTGCAACAGCGATGGCCATTGGAAGTGGAACTGTCCTACTTACCTGGCCACCCTGAAGAAAAAGAAGGAAGGTCCTTCTGGAGGTATGCTCATTATTCGAGCAAAACGTGAATGCCAAATGACCTAGGGATAGTCCAAACGACAGATATCTATGGCACTTGAGATTAGGTCATATAGCAGAAGATAGGATTAACAAATTGGAGAAAAATGGGCTATTGAGTCCATTGACTTTTGAGTCATATCCAACTTGTGAATCTTGTCTTCAAGGCAAAATGACTAAACTCCCTTTTGTTGGACATGGGGAGAGGGCCACAGATCTCCTTGCCCTAGTACATACTGATGTGTGCGGCCCATTTGATGTGCCGGCTAGAGGCAATTTTGTCTACTTCATTACCTTTACCGATGATCTGTCTAGGTATGGGTATGTGTATCTTATGAGACATAAGTCTGAAGCTTTTGAAAAGTTCAAAGAATTCAGACATGAAGTAGAAAAACAAACTGGAAAACCCATTAAGGTTCTTCGATCAGATCGAGGAGGTGAATACCTTAGCCGGGAATTCCTAGACTATCTTAAGGAAAATGGCATAGTCTCTCAATGGACTCCACCAGGAACACCTCAACTCAACGGGGTTTCAGAACGGAGAAATCGGACTCTATTGGATATGGTTCGATCCATGATGAGCTTCACAGACCTCCCTGATTTTCTTTGGGGACATTCATTGTTAACTTCAATTTATCTACTGAATAGGGTTTCCCTCTAAAACCATTCCTACCACACCGTATGAGATATGGCACGGTAAGAAACCAAGTCTGAGTCATCTCAGAATTTGGGGTTGTCCGGCTCATGTCAAAAGACAACAAGCGGACAAGTTAGAGTTTAGGTCCTTTAGAGCTCGATTCATAGGATATCCTAAAGAGTCATTAGGATACTATTTCTACATTCTAGAAGACCACAATGTGATTGTGAGTCGACATGCCATCTTTCTTGAAAAATAGTTTATTCAAGATAGCGGCATTGGAAAGCAGATTAAGCTTGATGAGAAAGTCTCACAAGTACAACGAGCTAAGGACCAATTGGAACCAAATCAGGTTGAGCCAATAAGAACACTACCTCCTCCACCTCGTAGATCGGAAAGAGTTTTCCATCCCCCTGAAAGATACTTAGGTATTATTTCAGAGAAAGTAGAGGAAATGTTCCTCGTAGGTAATGGTGCTCATGGTGATGATCCCAAAACCTACAACGAGGCGATATCAGATATCGACTCCGAGAAATGGCTAGAGGCAATGCAGTCAGAAATTGACTCGATGCACTCAAACCAAGTCTGGACCTTGGTAGATCCACCAGAAGGTATAGTACCTATTGGGTGTAAATGGATCTTCAAGAGAAAGATTGGTGCAGATGGGAATGTGGAGACATTCAAGGCTAGACTAGTGGCAAAAGGTTATAGTCAACGCGAAGGCATTGACTATCAGGATACCTTTTTCCCAGTGGCTATGCTAAAATCCATCCGCACATTGCTTGCCGTTGCAGCCTATTTCGATTATGAAATATGGCAAATGGATGTGAAAACGGCATTCTTAAATGGATATCTTGAGGAAGATATCTATATGGAACAGCCGCTAGGTTTCACATCCAGTGATACTGATCACAAGGTTTGCAAGCTGCAAAGGTCCATATATGGACTTAAGCAAGCATCTCGGAGCTGGAACACTCATTTCAATGATGTGATCAAAAATGTTTGGTTTCATCAAAAAATGAAGAGGAACCATGTGTTTTCAAAAAGGTCAGTGGGAGCGCTGTTGTCTTCCTCGTATTGTACGTGGATGACATCCTCCTTATTGGAAATGATATTCCCATGTTGACATCAGTCAAGATGTGGTTCTCCAAGGAATTCTCCATGAAAGACCTAGGTGAAGCATCCTTTATTCTAGGAATTAAGGTCTATAGGGATAGACCGAATAGGATGCTAGGACTTTCACAGAAGATGTACATAGAGGAAGTACTAAAGAGGTTTAGTATGGAAAACTCTAAGAGGGGATTAATACCCTTCAGACATGGTATTCATCTTTCCAAGAAGATGTGCCCCAGCACACCTGAGGAAATAGAATGCATGAGCAAGATCCCTTATGCTTCTGCAATAGGGAGCCTCATGTATGCCATGCTATGTACACGACCTGATATAGCCCATGCTGTGAGTGTCACAAGCAGATATCAGTCAAATCCAGGTGAAGAACACTGGACTTCTGTGAAATGTATCCTTAAGTACTTGAGAAGAACTAAGGATATGATGTTGGTCTTTGGTAATGGAGAACTCCAAGTTCAGGGATACACAGACTCGGACTTCATGTCCAATATAGATGATCGAAAGTCGACATCTGGCAGACTATTTGTGCTGGAAGAGTTCCTAGCAAACAGCAATATCATCTCATCCGCGATTACCTTGAGAAAGGTTACGTTGAGGTCAAGAGAGTCAACTCCACAGATAATGTGGCAGACCCACTTACAAAGCCGTTGGGCCAGCAGAAGATCGAAGCCCACCTTGAGAAGATGGGACTTAGACTTGTAGCCAATTGGCTTTAGGACAAGTGGGAGATTGTTAGATATATGTGCCCTAGAAGCCAGAATTGGCTGACACTTGTAATACACTTCTAGGGGCAAAATTATAATTTTGACTATAATCAATAAAATGGGTTATTTTCTATCACATATGTGTATTTAGTGTCTGTGATACATCCTTTGAGTTAATGGTAATGATAATTCATATTTTCAAGAGTTGAAAATTTAAGACATGAATAATCATTATTAACTCATAAACTGCTTCCCGACCATAGGATCATCACGAGGATGGTGATTGATCCGGAAGGTTGGTGTACAATCGCTTCTCTTTAGTAGATGAGTCTTGAGTCTACGGTGTGGAGACACCGGAGCGAGAGTACAGGTACTCGTTAGAGAATGAGGGCACTGAGCGTGACCACCTCGAGTAGTCATTAGAAAGTCTACCTTCTCGTCAATGACTGACTCGATGCTGCAGTAGTGTGTCTGGTTCTTTGACCAGAGATGCATCGACAGTTCACCTTGAGGGTGTTATAGTTTGACTACACCATTACTCGGTCTCCTAGCCATATGGAACCCTGAGGTGTATGTTGGCTATAGCATGTTCATTGTAGGAACTGGATTGCATCAAGATGGAATCTATCTACCTCGGTGGTAGAGGAGCAGCCCTATGATGATCATGAGAATCAAGTCCAGAAATCCATGGCCATGGCAGAGTGAAATAATAGAAAGAGTTTCTATTTAGATTTTCACATTGGACTCGAATCGAATGATTACATCATATGACAGAGACTAGGGTTTGACGAGTTCACCTTAACCCTAATCTGATCGGGGCTCAAGATAGAAGAACTTGAATCACACAGGTAGCTGCACCAAGAGGTTCACATTCAGCTCTGATGGGTTGCCACCATATACTGCTAGGTGTCACTGGTGGATTTTGGGAGCAATTAGAATGATTTAGATGATCGATCATTCTAGCTGTTCGAATCAGAAGAGTTCTGATCCATCGAAAGGAGTTTCGATGATGTCGATGATAGAGATCATGACATATCCCATTACCATACAGAACTGAACCTAACTGGGTCACACAAACAAGGGTTTGAATCTGGTGATCATCAATTGAACTGATCTAGTTCAATTGATCTGAATGAGATTCAATTAGGTTCAAGGAAATCGTGCTAGCACTCGATTGAACCTAACGTTCTTCTTTTTACTATCATAAATAAGTTGTCCTGACTGAGCCAAAGGAGTTTGTGCTCAATCAGAGGCCTTCATATGGTCTGACTGGAGGTTGTCCAAGTCAGAAATAGGTTGTCTTATTTGTAAGACATTACCTGCCATTTTTGGTCACCTGCCATTTCTTGTTCTTTGACTTTGGTCAAAAGTCTACCTTTGACTGGTCAAACGTTGACCATTGACCCTTTGACTTTTGACCACATGTCATGCACCTATTGGAGAGCTGGTGGGGGCTTGTCCCCCTGTCAGAACCTGGCAAGGAGAAGGGCGCACGCCAAGGGTGGCGTGAGCCCAAGTAGGAGGCGCCTAGGAGTCCTTGTTGGACAAGGACTCCACCTCCCTTTTGGATTCCAATCAGAGTTCTACTAAGAATCCAGTTTGACTGGTCTTAGGCGCCCTCTAAGGAGGAATCCAGGGGTCTCTATTCCAACCAATCAGATTTAGATCTGATTTCACAAAGGGTTGTGATTGGTTGAGAGGAAGAGGAGTTGGATCACAAGAGGTCTATAAATAAGACCCTGCGCCCAACCCTAATTCTAAGTAAGAGTGAATGCTATTAGACACGCCCCAAGGCTGCCTCTCCCCTCCTTCCTCCATGCCATAGCTTCTTCTCCCCTTGCTCTCCACGTCCAAAAGGTGTTTTGGACTTAGGTTGGTGCGATTCAGATCAAGGAAAGGCGATCAAAAGCAAGAAGGCTGCGCTGCTGCAAAAGGACGACTGCAGATCTTCAAAAGAGTTTTGAAGATCCTCCAGATCAGATCCAGATCTGATTTTTGGAGGTGTGATAGAGAAGAAGAGGATCTCCAGATCCAACCCGAGTGGATACCGGTAGAGGCCAGGCGCTTGCGTGGCTAAGATCCAGAACCTTCCGCTGCAATCAGGATCATCTACAGGGTAATAGGATTACCCAAATCAGGTAAATTAAATTAGATTTAATTTATCTTATTTTATTTTATTTATTAAAATAATAATAATCAGATCTAAAATATATCAAGATCTGATTGAGATCAAGAGAAAATTTTTGAAATATATCTCTTGATCTAATCTGATCTGAACGAACCTGGATCGGGAAATCAGGATTTCCCTTCATTATTGTCCTTCCTTTCTAATGAATATAATCTCTGTTAGCCTTTTGGCCAAGAATGGTTATCATTTATCTATAAAGAGAGATTATTGTGATATCATTATGAATGATGTTACAATAATGCAAGGATAATAAAGAAATGATATTTATATTTCATCACAGCCTATGAGTGTAATGTACACTTCCAAAAAACATCATAAATTAGATAATATCTCTGATATCTACCTATGGCATTGTAGGCTAGGTCACATTAATAAGAACAAGATAAACAGGTTGACCCAAGAGGAAATCCTCAAAGTTAGTGATTGTGAATCACTTCCGACCTGTGAGTCCTATCTTCCTGAAAAAATGATCAAATCATCTTTTACTGAAAATAGTGAAAGAGCTACTGAGCTCTTAGATCTAGTACATACTGATGTATATGGACCAATGAGCATAGGTGCTAGAGATAGATATTTCTACTTTATAACTTTTACAGATGATCTATCCAGATATGGATATGTTTATCTGATGAAATGTAAGTCGGATTCATTTCAAATGTTCAAAAAATTTTGAAGTGAAGTAGAAAAATAAACTGAAAAGAATATTTAAACTAGAAAGAATATCTATCCAGTGAGTTTTTGACATATCTAGGAGAGAATGAGATTCTCTCACAGTGGACTCCTAGGACACCACAGCATAATGGTGTATCGAAAAGGAGAAATTGAACCTTGTTGGACATGGTTCGATCCATGTTGAGTTTTGCTAGTCTGCCTATTTCATTTTGGGGTTATGCTCTAGAGACTGCATGTTATATATTGAACAATGTACCAAGTAAATCTATCACAAAGACTCCATATGAGATATGGACTTGGTGTAGGCCTACACTCTCACACCTGTGGGTTTGGGGTTGTCCGACCTATGTCAAATATTTGCATACAGATATGCTTGGACCCCGATCTGATAAGTGTGTATTTATAGGGTATCCCAAAGAAAGTAAGGGTTACTATTTCTACCATGCTGAAGAACAAAAGATGTTCATCAGCCTTAAGTCAATCTTTTTGGAAAAGCACTTTCTTGGTGAAGGAACTGTTGCCTCTAAGGTTGAACTTGAGAAAGTTCAACAAGTAGAAAAATTAACACCTATAGTTGAACCAGAATCAAATTCAATTAGATCAAATCTAGAGCCCAGTGTACCTACACCATTAAGGCGATCTGGTAGAGTACTGCATCAACCGAATAGAAACTATGACTTCTTGGTCTAGGATGGTGATCCCATCGAACTCAATGAGAACGATGAGAATTCAATCACCTATATGGATGCTATGTAGAGACCTAATTCCGAGAGATGGCTTGAGGCCATGAAATTCGAAATGGAGTCCATGAAGGTCAACGATGTGTGGACATTAGTTGACCCATCCGAAGGGATTAAATCCATTGGATGTAAATAGGTCTTCAAAAGAAAAAGAAGCGTAGATGAAAAGGTGGAGACTTATAAAGTCCATCTGATTGCCAAGGGGTATCATCAACATCTTGGTATTGACTATGATGAGATTTCTCCCATGTGGCAATGTCCAAATTCATTCAGATAATGCTTGTGATAGCTGCCTATCTTATCTATGAGATCTGGCAGATGGATGTGAAAATAGCTTTTCTAAATAGAGAGCTGACTGAAGTGGTGTATATGATACAACCGAGGGGTTCACATCCATAGATGAGTCCAAGGTGTGCAGGCTTCATAGATCCATTTATGGATTAAATCAGGTATCTCGGAGTTGAAACATGTATTTCGATAAGGTAATCAAAATGTATGGCTTCATTAAGAATAGAGAAGAGCCCTGCACTTATAAATGGACTAATGGTCTAGCAATTATATTTCTTATCTTGTACATGCATGACATTCTCTTAATCGGGAATGACATCTCCACATTGCAGAGAATAAAAGTTTGGTTATCATCATAGTTCTCCATGAAGGACTTGAAAGATGCATCGTACATCCTAGGGATGAAGATCTATTGAGATAGATCTAAGAGGATGCTTGGGTTATCCCAATCAACGTACATAGATACTGTGCTGAAGAGGTTTATCATAGAGAATTTTAAAAAGGGCTATCTCTCGATAGGCCATGAAATTTCTCTCTCTAAGAAGGATTATTCGACAACTCCTAAAGCGAGAGAGCATATAAGTAGAGTCCGATATGCTTTGATAGTGAGATCTATCATGCACGCCATGATATATACAAGATCAGATGTGGCATACTCACTATGAGTAGTGAGTAGATACCAATCTGATCCTAGAGAAAACCACTAAAAAGTGGTTAAAGCCATACTTTAAGTATTTGAGAAATACTAAGGATCAATGGTTGGTATATGGCGAATCAGATCTGAAACTTGTGGGGTTTACAAACTCTAGCTTTCAATCTGACGATGATGATAGTAGAAGTATGTCAGGATATATCTTTACTCTGAATGGTGGAGCCATTTGCTGGAAGAGTTCCAAGCAGCATACTGTGGTAGACTCTATTTGTGAAGCAGAGTACATTGCAGCATCAGATGCTGCAAAGAAAGCTGTGTGGCTGAGGAAGTTTATCACCAAGCTTGGAGTAGCATCCTTCCTTGATGGTCCGATCTTGCTCTACTGCGACAGCACTGGTGCCATTGCTCTGATGAAAGAATCGAAGAAACACCAGTAGACGAAGCACATTCTACACCGCTTCAACCTAGTCTGGGAGATCGTTGATCCGTACTTGCCTCGATCGTGGCGCGAGAATTAATATGATATATAATTTTTTCAAAAAAAAAATTTACTTTATGTTGCATCTTAAAATTTTATACCACATGCTTGGAGTTATTAGGATTTTTTTTTTTTCAGGGAGGGGGGCAGTGCATGAGGCTGCCGCCATTGGGGTATTGGGGAGGCTTAAATGTATGCAGCTTTACCCCTGCATGTGGAGAGATTGTTTCTATGTTTTGAACCTATGACTTCCAAATCAAAATGGAGCTACTTTACCACTGCACCAAGGTTCACCCTCTCAACGTAGTAGAAGAGAACATATCAATTATAATCTGAACATCAACCTTTTAACTGCCTAGTCATATGCCAAAGAGGCAGGTAAACAGTGATAAACCTTTTCAAATAAATAAAATAACACATTCCACCATGTAGAGGCATAAGCTATGAAGCATCACTCTATTAACAAAGGGTGGCCTAGAGCACTAGGCTCCTGCCATTACAGGGT
>QRFJ01001807.1:0-150200 GCA_006176705.1 Cocos nucifera | reverse complement strand
TAATAGGATTACCCAAATCAGGTAAATTAAATTTGATTTAATTTATCTTATTTTATTTTATTTATTAAAATAATAAGAATCAGATCTAAAATATATCAAGATCTGATTGAGATCAAGAGAAAATTTTTGAAATATATCTCTTGATCTAATCAGATCTGAACGAACCTGGATCGGGAAATCAGGATTTCCCTTCATTATTGTCCTTCCTTTCTAATGAATATAATCTCTGTTAGCCTTTTGGCCAAGAATGGTTATCATTTATCTATAAAGAGAGATTATTGTGATATCATTATGAATGATGTTACAATAATGCAAGGATAATAAAGAAATGATATTTATATTTCATCACAGCCTATGAGTGTAATGTACACTTCCAAAAAACATCATAAATTAGATAATATCTCTGATATCTACCTATGGCATTGTAGGCTAGGTCACATTAATAAGAACAAGATAAACAGGTTGACCCAAGAGGAAATCCTCAAAGTTAGTGATTGTGAATCACTTCCGACCTGTGAGTCCTATCTTCCTGAAAAAATGATCAAATCATCTTTTACTGAAAATAGTGAAAGAGCTACTGAGCTCTTAGATCTAGTACATACTGATGTATATGGACCAATGAGCATAGGTGCTAGAGATAGATATTTCTACTTTATAACTTTTACAGATGATCTATCCAGATATGGATATGTTTATCTGATGAAATGTAAGTCGGATTCATTTCAAATGTTCAAAAAATTTTGAAGTGAAGTAGAAAAATAAACTGAAAAGAATATTTAAACTAGAAAGAATATCTATCCAGTGAGTTTTTGACATATCTAGGAGAGAATGAGATTCTCTCACAGTGGACTCCTAGGACACCACAGCATAATGGTGTATCGAAAAGGAGAAATTGAACCTTGTTGGACATGGTTCGATCCCATGTTGAGTTTTGCTAGTCTGCCTATTTCATTTTGGGGTTATGCTCTAGAGACTGCATGTTATATATTGAACAATGTACCAAGTAAATCTATCACAAAGACTCCATATGAGATATGGACTTGGTGTAGGCCTACACTCTCACACCTGTGGGTTTGGGGTTGTCCGACCTATGTCAAATATTTGCATACAGATATGCTTGGACCCCGATCTGATAAGTGTGTATTTATAGGGTATCCCAAAGAAAGTAAGGGTTACTATTTCTACCATGCTGAAGAACAAAAGATGTTCATCAGCCTTAAGTCAATCTTTTTGGAAAAGCACTTTCTTGGTGAAGGAACTGTTGCCTCTAAGGTTGAACTTGAGAAAGTTCAACAAGTAGAAAAATTAACACCTATAGTTGAACCAGAATCAAATTCAATTAGATCAAATCTAGAGCCCAGTGTACCTACACCATTAAGGCGATCTGGTAGAGTACTGCATCAACCGAATAGAAACTATGACTTCTTGGTCTAGGATGGTGATCCCATCGAACTCAATGAGAACGATGAGAATTCAATCACCTATATGGATGCTATGTAGAGACCTAATTCCGAGAGATGGCTTGAGGCCATGAAATTCGAAATGGAGTCCATGAAGGTCAACGATGTGTGGACATTAGTTGACCCATCCGAAGGGATTAAATCCATTGGATGTAAATAGGTCTTCAAAAGAAAAAGAAGCGTAGATGAAAAGGTGGAGACTTATAAAGTCCATCTGATTGCCAAGGGGTATCATCAACATCTTGGTATTGACTATGATGAGATTTCTCCCATGTGGCAATGTCCAAATTCATTCAGATAATGCTTGTGATAGCTGCCTATCTTATCTATGAGATCTGGCAGATGGATGTGAAAATAGCTTTTCTAAATAGAGAGCTGACTGAAGTGGTGTATATGATACAACCGAGGGGTTCACATCCATAGATGAGTCCAAGGTGTGCAGGCTTCATAGATCCATTTATGGATTAAATCAGGTATCTCGGAGTTGAAACATGTATTTCGATAAGGTAATCAAAATGTATGGCTTCATTAAGAATAGAGAAGAGCCCTGCACTTATAAATGGACTAATGGTCTAGCAATTATATTTCTTATCTTGTACATGCATGACATTCTCTTAATCGGGAATGACATCTCCACATTGCAGAGAATAAAAGTTTGGTTATCATCATAGTTCTCCATGAAGGACTTGAAAGATGCATCGTACATCCTAGGGATGAAGATCTATTGAGATAGATCTAAGAGGATGCTTGGGTTATCCCAATCAACGTACATAGATACTGTGCTGAAGAGGTTTATCATAGAGAATTTTAAAAAGGGCTATCTCTCGATAGGCCATGAAATTTCTCTCTCTAAGAAGGATTATTCGACAACTCCTAAAGCGAGAGAGCATATAAGTAGAGTCCGATATGCTTTGATAGTGAGATCTATCATGCACGCCATGATATATACAAGATCAGATGTGGCATACTCACTATGAGTAGTGAGTAGATACCAATCTGATCCTAGAGAAAACCACTAAAAAGTGGTTAAAGCCATACTTTAAGTATTTGAGAAATACTAAGGATCAATGGTTGGTATATGGCGAATCAGATCTGAAACTTGTGGGGTTTACAAACTCTAGCTTTCAATCTGACGATGATGATAGTAGAAGTATGTCAGGATATATCTTTACTCTGAATGGTGGAGCCATTTGCTGGAAGAGTTCCAAGCAGCATACTGTGGTAGACTCTATTTGTGAAGCAGAGTACATTGCAGCATCAGATGCTGCAAAGAAAGCTGTGTGGCTGAGGAAGTTTATCACCAAGCTTGGAGTAGCATCCTTCCTTGATGGTCCGATCTTGCTCTACTGCGACAGCACTGGTGCCATTGCTCTGATGAAAGAATCGAAGAAACACCAGTAGACGAAGCACATTCTACACCGCTTCAACCTAGTCTGGGAGATCGTTGATCGAGGTGACATTGACCTTCAGAAGATCGATGGAAAGAAGAACCTGACCGACCCCTTCACTAAAACCCTAACGATAAAGGAGTTCGACAACAATAAGTCAAAGATGGATAATAGATACTGGGCCAAGTGGCTTTAGGATAAGTGTGAGTTGTTGAGAAATGTATCTCAAAGCCAATCATTAGCCTATTGATGGTTATGCTACATTGCATCTATAATTGATTCAAAATTTATTGAAATGAATAAAATATATTTTTGACATCTTTTTATCACAAAGTATTCATCTTCTAACAATCTTCATTATTATGATGAAGTCCTTAGGACTATTTAGATTCGATAAAGATAGGATTTATCGATTAGTCCTTAAATTTATTCATGATCAAATGATAGGCTGTTAATTATGACGACAGCATCTGTTGAGCATAGGTCACTGTATGCCATATAAGTTGGTTGTCCTCTTAACCAAGGAGTGTGAAGACAGTAGTATGGCATATAGGTGATATGTATGGCTGCATCGTCATTGAACGTGACCAACTCTAGAGCATTTTGCTATTGAGAATGTCTTTGATGGGATATAGGTATAAGTATCCCTTAGACCTGAGATCATCTCAGTGACTTGCAAGCAACTCATTGTGCTTTGGTACAGGACTAACTAAATTTTTAATTCAGTAATGGAAGGCTTCTGGGCACAGTCAAGTATTTGCAACGTTGGTGTGTGATCAAGATGAAATTGACCACTCCAAGAGTTGGAGAAGAATGTATCATTGTATTTCAATATAGCAAAATCATGGCTAGGATAATCCATTAGATGGATTTAATATTTTAAAATACAATGTGGACAACTTGATCAGAGTTGATAGTTGAACTCTAAGGTGTTCTACAAGCATTTTGGTCAAGGGGATGAATTATATGGAAACTATATCCGCATGGATTCTAAGGATGTTGTTCTACACATTCGACCTATCCGGTCGTTGGGTATCATTGCTCGATGGTTACTTCGATTGATATAAAAATCTATTTTTATACTACCGACTTAGATTCGGACCAATGAGGGGACACACATTAGAGTTCATAATCCAATCGGATGGTTGATCAGCGATTTAGAATCGTTCTAGGGTTAAATGATCAATACGATTGATGTTTAACATAGCGCAAGTGTTGCAGGAGGATCGATTAGCAATTTATTTACTATTTAGCTTAATTTGATTAAGCCAGAGGATTGAGATTAAGTCTAATAAAATATAATTTAATTATATTTAGTTAAGACTTGATTGGATCAAGTCCAATTGGCTTATTGGATAAGCCAAGTGCAAGGAAGAACTAGTCCTAGTTCTATTAGGACTTGGGTCAAACCAATTTCTAATCTAATTAAAAATTTAATCAAAATTAAATATAATTTAATTTGATTTAATTTTATTCTTAATTATATTAAGACCTATTTTAATTAGGTTAAATAAATTTTAATTTTATTTGGCCTAAAGATCAAGTTGGACCAAGTCAAATTGGAAGTCCTAGTGAGACTAGGACTTGTATCAATCCAATCTCTAATTTAATTAGAAACTAAATTAAAATTAAATTTGATAAAGTTTGATTTAATTAATGTCTTGGTTGGACTAAGACCTATTCTAATTAGATTGAAATAAATATAATTTAATTTGGTTAAAAGATTTTGTTTGACCAAGTCAAATTGAAAGTCCTAGTATGACTAGGACTTTCCTCCTTGCGCCACCTTAGCCCCAACGCCCCCCTACTCCTAATTTAAAGGATTTTTTCATGGAAAATCATCCCCCCTGGCCCTCTCATGCATTCCCTTCTCTTCCTCTCCTATTTATTTGGGAATTAGTTAAGGACCAAGTCAATAGATCGAAAGTTGTTGTGGTATTGGACTCTATATGATAGAATCTCAACTAACATCGACTCTTCCCTTGTGCTCCACCCCATCCTGATTTCTTTTATGATTTCCATGATAAAAAGAGAATTTTTTGTGTGATCTTTTATGGTGGTCCATGGCATGGGATGAGGAGGGGGCGCCCAAGTGTTGGGTGCCCCAACAACTTGCCATATATGGTTCTGCCTTATCTAGAAATTTGATCTAAACAAGGTTCTTCCATAACTTATTATTTAAAATAAATTTTTACTTTAATTTTTTGTGAAACATAGACCTTTAAGAGAAGATTTGGGTGTGTGAAAATTAGAGGGAAAGGATTCTTGTCATTGAGATTCAATAGACACAAAACTTGGTGGCTAGGTGAGAGCAAAGAGAAGAAGAAGAGGGTCTTCTTCTAGGGATGCTATGTTCACCTATTCCCTTCCTCCTTCATTGAGTTTTCTGATAGTGTCTCACATCTGAAACCTTCTCTCCTCCTTCTCTTTGGAAGAATTCAAATCTAGAAGAAGGAGGCATCTGATCGACCATCGGAGAAAGATCAGTACGGTACTAGCATACTGTGTTGATTTCCTACATCAGGGTTTTTGATCATGCTCGTGGGCTCGTGTCGATGACTCTTAAAGGTCGGACGCATGTGTGGCTCGTGACATCATCCTCAAGCTTGGATAAGCAAGTTAGAACATCTAACTTGCACAAATAATAGATCTGATCAATTGATTTCATACTTGCATTAGATGTAGTGTAGATCTAGGTTGATGTGATCAACCTTTCCTTCTCCTTTATGTTTTTAATTTTTGATTTAATATCATGCCTTGATTATGTAATAGATATGAGATCTTCGTATTTATATATTTATTTAAATAAATATTTAATTTATTTAAGTCTTTCACTATCTAATCTTGAAAAAGATTCAAGATCTACCCGTGAAACCCTAAATCTGGTTCCTTCAGTAGATCGGCTCTAGCTTGGACGGAGAAGTTCGGAAGGAGCTTGTTGCCTTCTTATGGAAGAATGCCTACGCCTTTGCCTGGGTCCCCGCGGACATATCAAGAATTGATGTTGAGGTCATGGAGCATCGACTGGCTATTGATTGCAAATGTAGACTAGTGAAAGAAAAAGTTTGAAGCCATGCACCAGAAAGACAGAAGGCGATAGCAGAGAAAGTGGACAAACTCTTTAAAGCTGGGTTCATTTGGAAAGTCAACCATCCAAGTTGGATCTCTAATGTGGTCCTAGTCAAGAAGACCAATGGCAAATGAAGAATGTGCATAGACTTCAAAATGCTGAACAAGGCCTATCCAAAAGAAAGTTATCCCTTGCCAAGAATTGATCAACTGGTTGACGCAACTTCGAGCCATGAGTTTCTCACCTTTATGGATTCCTTCTTCGACTACAATCAAATCCAGATGGCACTGGAGGACGAGGAGAAAATTGCTTTTATTATTGACCATGGTCTTTATTGTTATAGGGTCATGCCCTTCAGGCTAAAAAATACAGGTGTGACATATTAGTGTCTGGTCAATAAGATTTTCAGAGAGCAGATCGGCCGCAATATGGAGGTTTACATAGATGACATACTTGTCAAGAGCCAAACTTTGATCAATCACGTAGCTGACCTAGAAGAGACCTTTAACACTCTTCGAAGATATAAGATGAAGTTGAATCCGACCATGTACACCTTTGGGGTAATCTCGAGGAAATTTTTAGGATTTATGGTCTCGAGGTAGAGAATCGAGGCCAACTCAGAGAAGATCTGAGCCATCCAAAAAATGACTATCATAAAATCAATAAAAAAAGTTTAGCACCTAACCAGAAAAGTGGCATCCTTGAATCGCTTTGCCTTGAGGTCGGTTGAGCGGTGCATGCCTTTTTTTCAGGCCCTCAAACAACCGAAGAACTTCTGCTGGACTATGGAATGCCAGCAAGCGTTCGAAGAGCTAAAAAACTACCTTGGCTTGCCTCCTCTACTGGCAAGTCCGATCTTGGAGAATGATTATTTCTATACTTGGCAGTCTCCCCAACAGTCCTTACGGTGGTTTTTGTCAAAGAAGAGGCAAAAATGTAGCAGCCAGTCTACTATATAAGTTGAGTCATGAAGGATGCAAAGATTAGGTACAATAAATTAAAAAAAATAACTTACGCTCTTCTGATTGCAGCTAGGAGACATTGGTCCTACTTTTAGGGGCATAAATAACACTCCTCACTGATCAGCCAATTAAGGCTGTTCTTCACCGAACAGATGCCTCGGGAAGAATTGCAAAGTGGGCAATTAAGCTCACAGAGTTTGACATCAACTATCAACCTCGGTCATTTATCAATGCTCAAATACTGATCAATTTTATAGTAGAATGCACAATCCCAAATGTTGCCGAACCTGAGCAGAATGAGGCCAGCATTTCATGGCAGCAACCGAGCTTCCCCAAAGAAAGAGCGAACCTTTTCGAAGGTTTCTAGGCCTTGTATGTGGATGGCTCTTTCAATACTTCAGTGCAGGAACTGGACTGATCTTGGTCAACTCGAAAGGGGTTATTGCCGAATATGAGTTGCGTTTTGAGTTTTCTGCAACAAACAATAGTGTAGAATATAAAGCTTTGATAGCCTGCCTCAAACCCTTATTATAGACAATGGATGATAATTTGCTAGGAGAAAGTTTGCTGAGTTCTATGAAGGTTTGAATATCTCCCATAACTTCATATCAGTAGCTCATCCGCAAGCGAATGATGAAGCAAAGTGACTAACAGAACCTTATTGCAAGGCATTAAGGCAAGGCTTGAAAGAGCAAGAAGGATTTGGGTGGATGAGCTTTACCATGTCCTATGGGCATACCAAACTATCCAGATACTGTTGACTGGAGAAACACTATTCGCTCTAGCTTTTGGAATGAAAGTAGTCATCCCGATAGAGCTCAAGCTATCGTCGGCATGGGTTGTAGCCTTCAGTGAGCAATGCAATTCGTAGAACCTTAGAGCAAACCTCGATCTGCTGGAGGAAAAATGAGAAGAAGCCCATGTTCGGATGGCTACTTATAGACGAAGAGTAGCCCGCTACTACAACTCCAGAGTCAAAGATAAAATATTCAAAATGGCGGACTTGGTACTTCAACGAGCAGCCGTTTGACAACCTCAAAATTAAGAAAAGCTCATCCCAAACTAGGAAGATCCTTACGAAGTCAAAGAGGTCTTCTAGCTTGGAACTTATTACTTAAGGGTGCTCAGAGTCACCGATCTCCCATGCTCATGAAGCTCGGAGAACTTATGCATGTACTATCAATAATCTCATTTCAATAAAATCTTCTTATTTTAATATCTTCGATCCCGGTGCAAAACTATGATGACAGAATATAGCCTTCGAAACTTTGTCATTGGACGAAGTTAGCCCTATTAGAATCATGAGGGGAACCTCATCCTAACATTGAGCTAAATCGAAGACCTCGGTTACTTAAGTCGGGAAGCGGGGAGAGCCCCTTCAATGGCCCTTTTGTGCCCCCATAGCCCTATTAGGAATAGAAGGAGAATCTCATCTTAACATTAAGCTAAAGCGAAGACCTCGGTTACTTAAGTCGGGATGCGGAGAGAGCCCCTTTATGGTCTGTTGTGCCTTAGCCCTATTAGGATTGAGAGGAGAAACTCTTCTAGCATTGAGCTAGCGACCTCAGTTACTAAGAAGATGCGGAAAGAGGCCCTCAATGGTCTTTTGTTCCTATAGTCTGTTAGGAATAGGAGGAAAATTCATCTAATAATGAGCAAAGCAAAACTTTATTAAGCCGGATGCAGGAGAGGCCTTCAATGGCTTTTTTGTGCCCCTATAGTCCTATTAGAAATAGGAGGAGAATCTCATCCTAACATTGAGCTAAAGCAAAGACCTCGGTTACTTAAATCGGGATGCAGGAAAAGGCCCCTTCAATGGCCCTGTTGTGCCCATATAGCCCTATTAAGAATAGGAGGGGAACCGCATCCTATCATTAAGCTAAAGCGAAGACCTTAATTACTTTAGCTAGGATGTGGATAGAGGCCCCTTCAACAGTCCTTTTATGCTCCTATAGTCCTGTTAGGAACAGAAGGAGAACCTCATCTTAACATTAAGCTAAAGCAAAGATCTTGATTACTTAAGTCGGGATGCGGAGAGAGGCTCGTTCAACGGCCCTTTTGTGCTCCTATATCCTTGTTAGGAACAGGAGAAAAATCTTATCCTAACATTAAGCTAAAACAAAGACCTTGATTACTTAAGCTAGGATGCAGGAAGAGGCCCTTTCAATGGCCCTTTTGCACCCCTACAGCCTCTCTAGGAATGGGATGGGAACCTCATCCTAGCAAGAGCAAAGAATGCCCCGACGACCTCGTCCTAACATGGGTAAAAACCCCCAGTTCCTTAAAATGGAGGGAAAATACTATTTGAAGCTCATCCTACTAAAATGGATGATAAGGAAAATAAAAGAGTTGACACATATCTAATCCACGCAAGAGGACAATATAAGAAAGTGCCATTTCATTAAAGTTAAGGATAATTACAAAATGAGGGTCTATAAGACCAAGTACAAAATAGAAAGATGGGGAAAATCCTAAGAAACATCAGGTTCCTCGGACTTTGGATTGCTAGACAGTACTAAGGATTTTTTAGAACGACGATCTCTTCTTCAAGCTCTTTCCTCCTCATCAAGTTATCATGAAGCATCCGGTCAGCCTATTGGTCGTTCTCCTCTAACTCCCGCGGCCTCTTCCTTAGAACCTCCAATTCAGCTTCTGCATCCTTAAAAGCTTGCTGCTCGCAAGCCAGTTGGATCTTCAGCGATTGAACCTCGACCTTCTCCTGCTCGATGAATTCGGAGAGTTTGCCCATGATCCTCCTCAAGGTTGCAACCTACTCTGATTTCCTACTCGATCCAGAATAATAGCTATTAGCGAGCTGCTTCTAGAGTCGGACCACCTCACTCCCAGCAAAATGAAGCTTCTACTCAAGTTT
The DNA here is from genome assembly GCA_006176705.1 of Cocos nucifera. Lineage (NCBI taxonomy): Eukaryota > Viridiplantae > Streptophyta > Magnoliopsida > Arecales > Arecaceae > Cocos > Cocos nucifera. Next base: position 140,448 of record QRFJ01001807.1, on the reverse strand, counting down.
GGATATTCTTTCACTCCAAGCCAATCGATAAGTGTTATAAGTGATCTTGGCATCGTGCAACTGCTTATGGAGCATGAAGAATTTCTTCGACCAGTCCCACTCATAGCGTGCTTTGTCAGAGGACCATGGTGAACTCCCTTCTAACAATCGAATCTTCTTCTTGGCCGCTTTAAGCCTGACCTCGAGGGAGCCAACCTTCGCCGTTAATGCCCATGACTTGTCACTAGCATTTTTCTTGAGTTCGGCAAGCTCCTTCTCAAAGACACCCTTCCTGATGGCAACATTTGTTGAATCTCACATGTGTAGCTTACGGCGGTGGGTGACCTCGATTATGGCTTTCGAAACATGCTCCCTGGATTTCTAAAGTTCATCTTCAATTTTCTTTAATTTCTTTTTCAGTTGATGAACTTCTTTCCTCAAATATTTAAGATGAGCCTTCAATGGAACGTTCTGAGGCAACAGATCGACATTGATAGGGGACTGCATCCAATGCATGGAAAACATTCAAAAGCACATGAAGGTATTGACAAAAAGAAATTTACTTTCATTAATTAAAGTTCTTCGAGTATAGGATAAAGTAAAAAAAATAAAAAATACAACTATCAAGAACCCCCAACCTCAGGAGGAGAAATAGGAGAGGAGCTTGGTGCTCCAACAGAAGTCACGAACTTGAGAGCCTGTTCAGCTGACTCAGAAGGAGGAGCAGTAGGGGAGGCCGGTGCTTCAGGGACAACCTCGGGCTCCAGCATGGGTTCAGACGCCTCGATAGTAGTCTCGAACGGCTCAAGGGCTGCTTCGGCAGGACAAGGGTCAGCCGCAATAGTTGATGGTCCAGCTTCTTCATTGGAGACGTCTCCATAAATGAAGCGAGATCAAGTTTGGGAAACTTCCTAGCCACTCGATCGTCGTAGAGCTCATACCCCTTTTGAAAAGCCTCCTAGCTGAAGCCAATGTTCAGGTCCATCATTTCATATTAAACTTTGAACTCCTCTACCGCCTGGACCTTTTTCTTCAAGATCTGCCTTGAGATTTCATCCTTTAGCTCGACAATCTTGACCTCAACTTTTTTCCTCCTCTCTTCCTCCAAAGCCAAAGCAGCCTGCAACCCTGCTAGAATGAGCTCTCCCTTCTAGAGTGGCTCCTGAAGGGCCGCAACCTCGGCCATCTTCACCTCGAAAAGAAGGTCAGCTTCAGCGGTCCTCTTTCGAAGGCGATCAACTTCGGCTTGGAGGTTCTCCTAAACCCTTGATGACTCCAACTTCAAATAGTTCATCTTTTTGATGTATGCTAGCAATTGGTGATCCGACTGCAAGAAGCAAATACGGTTATACAGGCATTAGAGGAAAAAAGAAAGAAGAGATTTAGCGGAGTGATTACTTGAAGGAAGGTACCAAGGGAGTCCTAGGTGAGTTGTGCATGATCGAGGTCAACCATCTAATCTACAACCTCAGATAAGGCAAACTTATCGACCAAATCCTGTATGGTGTTTGGGGTACTGAAGGGGCCCTCTTCCAAGTCATCGTTATCATTGGATCGACTAGGATGAGCCTTGCATTGCACCTTCATAGTCGCCAACTTTTTCTTCTTTTTCTTCTCGTCTCCCCCTTCTCTCTCGACAGGACGATCTTCGATGGGGCAATTCATGAACGTAGGAGGCACCGAACCCCCAACAACATCAATCTCAGCTATAGGGGGAACCTTGGCAGGGTGAGGGACTTCGGCGCTCTCGACAACCTCGAAAGTGGCAGCGACACTGGGAGGGACCGTGGAGCTTGGAGCAGTAATATTCACCCTCTTCGAACTCTCTTTTGGTGCTTTCCCCTTCCTTTCTTGGGCATGAAGTCCTTTGGCAAGTTTGTCAATGGCTCGAGCATCCACCTCTGTAATAAATAAAAGATCATAATCAGCAATATCAACATACCTACAAAATCCTATGAAAATTTGAAGCTTGCAATAAAGTTACCAGCCAGGTCGAGGGGACTCAAATTCGTGTTAAACAAAGTTTGATCCTTCAAGAGTTCGGGTAGAAGGAGAGTCCGATAATTTCTATGTTTACTAATAGAGTCAAGATCACTCCTATCTAAACTAGGAGCCCAACAGATTGACTCTCTAAGAAGACCCCAAGGAGGAAGTCCTAGCATTAAAATTTTGTAAGATACAAAAAAGAACCTCTCCTTCCAGTTGTGGATGGAAGAAGGGACTCCTTTCAATAACCTCTTCTTCCTGAACTGGGGAGAAAAGTATCACCAGTCCCTTGCAGAACGGTGGCACTTGAAGGTGTAGTAATTCCAAAAGAGGGAGATGGTTGGATGAACTTCGACAGAATGGCAAAGAGAAAGGAATCCAATCAAAAACTTGAAGGAGTTCAGCACTATAGTGGCAAGCAAAATTTTCAAGAAGCAAAAAAGATGAATTACAAAGGATGGGAGAGGAAGCCTTAGTCCAGCATGAAGGGTTTCAAGGTACAGACGAAATCGACCGGGTGGGGGAGAGTAAGCCCGATCGCTGGGTCCAGGAAGATCTAGTTCATACTCAGGAGGGACCCCATATTGAATCCTAATCAGTGAAAGGTCATCTAAAGATAAAGAGCAAGGAATGGTGCCAGGTATAAAGGTTGGATGGGATACACTTCTTAGTTCGTCCTCCTCATCAGAGTTTGGGTTTCGTGCGGTCGGATCGGATGGACTCCAAGAGCCGGATGACTTAGCGATTTCAAAAGATATTTGGATCAAACTCAAATATAGTGAAAGCCCAAAAATTGAAGAAAATAAGACACAGAACTGCTATGGAGAAACTAAAAGAGCGAGATGCAAGAGATGCTGAAATAATCAAGGAAAAGGTTTCGAAGCTAAACTAGTTAGGTCTGAAAGATCAACGAGATGACTGGCACAATAGGAAACGAATGGGAAAAATATCGATAAGTAATGAAATTGGAAGAATGAATCAGAGTGCTCTTAGGCAGAAGGAAGAAAATAGTAGAAGTTCAGAGAAGAGTATAAGGAAGAATGAGTCTTCAGAAGAAAGTGCCAGACTTAAGTATCCCGCAGAGTTTGAAATAGTCATGATGAAAAGACTCCTCCAATCGGTCTCCAATTATTGCATGTCCCACTTGTTGCGGTAGGCGACTGGCAATCGATAGAACCATATTTGCACCGTACTTGGGGTGGCATCTCAGTGGGAGTTTTAAAATTTATCTTTTTGAGTCACTTCGTATTTAAGGAGGCTTTGGTGCCAACATGATAAATGCCAAAACTTCCCATCCTACTAGTGCTAAATCCAAATCGGAACTTTGGCAGTAATCTATTCTATACTCCCTTCCCTCGAATTTCGAACTTGAGAGTAGGAAAACTATTGTTGGAGATAAACCCCGCTCCTGTCGAACTTCAGATCGATGCCTGATCGAGAACAATTCTTGATCATGGAAGAGCTTCAATTGTGGCTTCGCTCATCCCTTGGTTGACCGACCTTTAGTATGCCCGCCGATCTTTGGGACTGCTGGGATGAACTTCCTCCGAACTTCTCCACCAGATGAACTTCATCCAAATTTCTTCTCTAGATGAACTTCCTCTAGACTTCTCCACCAGATGAGCTTCCTCTGAATTTCTCCTCTAAACGAACTTCCTTTGGACTTCTCCACCAGACGAACTTCGTTCGGATTTCTCCTCCAAACAAACTTCCTTCGGACTTCTCCTCCAAACGAACTTCCTTCGAACTTCTCCACTAGACGAGCTTCCTTCAGATATCTCCTCCAGATGAGCTTCCTCTGGATTTCTGCTCCAAACAAACTTCCTCCGGACTTCTCCACCAGATGAATTTCCTCCAGATTTCTCCTCCAGATGAACTTCCTCCAAACTTCTCCACCAGGCAAACTTCCTCCCGACTTCTCCTCCAGACTGATTTACCCTTCAACCGAATTCCCTTTGGACTTCTCCCCTAAATGAACTCTCTCTCCAGATGAATTTCTCCATCAATCGAACTCCCTCCAAATTTCTTCTAGTTGTCTGAAGGGCTTCTTCCAATCAAATCTTTTTCGCTACTGATAGCGATTCAGTTCAAAGTTCAATAATTAAATCTCAATCATCTGCATGTCACGACAATGGATGCATCACGACAATAGACACTATCCTCTGTAACGAACCCCACGTGTCCTGAACGGCCCACTACTTAGCTATTGCGGCCATCACCATTAGTTTCTTACAGGCTCTGTCTATAAAATGGACCCTCTAGATACGTTTTCTCCAAGCTTTCTCCTCCATCTCAAAACTCTACTACTTTCTCTATTGAGCATTCTATTTTTGTTGGTCGAAAGAGCTGACTTGACTATCAGAGGATCCTACCGGAGCCACCCCTCCTCCAATTTGGACTTCTTTTGTAGGTTCCGATGGTTACCTCGGCTTCTCTAGCTCCAACCAGTTCCTGTTGGAAATATGCATTCTTTCCACATGGATCGGCATGGCCATCGGTGATTAGCCAAGCAATCAAGGAAGTACTTCTTAGAGATCTCTACAGAAGCATGATGAAATAAATCAAGGAATAAAGAAGAAAAGAAGAAGAGATTTTTGGGAGAAAAGAACTTTTATTCAGCATATTTCAGCATACAACAACCTTGACCTATTTCTAGTATATATACTTTACAAAGGGTCAAGCTCAAGCTCATAAAAAAACTTTTCAAACCCAAACAATCCACGTACATAAAATAATAACTTGCAAAAATTGAGCCAGCCCAGTTTCAGACTGAGCCAGCTACCTACGACTGGGTCGGCTCAGTGAGTCGACCAGTTGTGTACCATGCCAATAGCCCAAAAATGCTGCTTTCTATCTGAATTTTTCTCTAAGACCTAGCTGATCCAATCCTAGACTGAGCCAACCCAGTTCCCAACTGAGCCGACTCAATCTCAGAGTGAGCCGGCCTAGTTTCTGAACTATACTATTAAGATTGATTCTTCTTTCGGCTCACTCGCATCTTTTCATGACCTATCTTCTCATGTTTTCAATACTTGGGAGTGCCACTTCTGAGCTCACATTCTCCACCTTGGTGCTTCCAAGTCTTTGTGAACTCATCTCTTCTCAACAGATCCATTCATGCCATACATCTCTGAAAGCTATCTCTAGGGAGTACCTTCATGAGTGCATCAGACTGATTCTCCTTGGTATGGACCTTTATCAGTTCCACTACATCTTCCTCCACTAGCTCTCTGATCCAATGGTACCTCACATCTTTATGCTTTGTGCGCACATGATAGACTGGGTTCTGTGCCAACAACAGAGCACTCTGACTATCACTGAATAGTGTAACCTTGCTCAGCTCCACCCCCAACTCATCAATCAGCCTCCTAAGCCAAAGGACTTCCTTTAAAGCCTCTGTTATCCCAATGTACACGACCTTTATGGTAGACAAGGCCGTGATTGGCTAAAGGATTGATCTCCAAGATACCGATCCACCATATAAGTAGAAAGGTATCCAGTAGTAGACCTCCTTGTATCAAGATCACCAACATAATTTGCATCAACAAATCCTTCTAGAGGATCCAAACCTTCACACATCTTCACAGATTGTTCTCCAAATCCTTCCGACTGCCCACCAAACATGAAACTATAATCTCTTGTTCCATGCAGATATCTTAATATCCATTTCAATGCTTTCTAGTGTTCCTTTCTAGGGTTAGCCATGTATCTACTAACCGTGCTCACAGCATGTGCTATATCTGATCTATAGCACACCATAGTGTACATCACACTGCCTACAGCATTTGCATAAGGGACTCATTCCATGTACTCTTCCTCCTCTTCTGACTGAGGCACTATAACTTGGTGAGGGACATATGGCTCGGTAATGGCGTCTCCGCAGGTTTGGCCTTCTCCATCCCAAACCTCTTCAGAACATTCTGGACATACTTTTCTTATGACAAATGGAGCACTTCTTTGCACCTATCTCCGCAAATCTCTATTCCAAAGATTTTCTCAATTGGACCCAAATCTTTCACCTCAAATTTAGATGATAATGCCCTTTTCAACCTTTTCACTGAAAGAAGAAACCTATTTTTTGGGTTAGGTTCGTTCAGATCTGATTTGATCAAGAGAAATATTTTAAATAATTTTCTCTTAGATCTAAATCAAATGTGATATCTTTTAGATCTGATTTAATAGATCTAATAAAAAAATAAAAATAAATTAAATTAGATTTAATTTATATCATGTTCTTGGGTAATCTAATTACCCTATGATGATCCTGCTGATTATCTGAGGTTCTAGATGCAGCCATGCAATCGCCTGGCCTCTACCAGTATCCACTTGAGTAGGATCTAGATATCTTCTTCTTCTCGATCTATCCATCAATGATCAGATCTAGATCTCATCTTTAAGGTCTTCAAAATAATTTTTGAAGATACGATGACATCTCTTGCAGCAGTGCTGCCTTCTTCCTTTCTTGTCCCTTTCTGTTGCCTGGATCGCACCATAATGGAGCCCAAAACCTCTTGGGTGTGGAGAAAAGAGAGAGGATCTGAGATAGGCATGGAGGAGAGAGGAAGAGAGCAATATGGCTTGGGCTAAGGGAGAGCTTCTCAAAAGCTAGGCGCAGATAGGGTTTTTATAGACCCTGCTGCGCCATGCAGTGCCGCATCATGCCAGCCAATCATGTCTCTTCATGCAATCAGTTCTAAATCTGATTGATGAGATGACATCACCTGATCCAATCAGATGAGAGCCCCTCTTCGAGACCCTTAGGTGGCACCAAGACCGGTCAAAGCAGAGTCCCTTGGTGCCACCTAGTTTGATGCAAGAAGCAACCTGAAGTCCAATCTGTATGGGACTCCAGGCATCCCTATCCTTGGATGCACGCCTCCCTAGGCATGTGCCCCTTCTTTTTCTCTTTCTAGTAAGGGGACAAGCCCCTCTTTGCTCTTCTATGGGTGCATGACACATTGGCAGATGTCTAAGTATCAAAGATCAATGTTTGACCAAAGTCAAAAGACAAAAATTAGTAGGTGATGGAAAATGGTAGGTGTTGTCTCAAATTTATCTCATAAATTAAGACAACCCTTTTCTAACCTGGACAAACTTCAGTCAGACCAAGTAAAAGTATCTAAGTGAGTACAAACACATTTGGCTCAATCGAGACAACTTTTAATGATTATAGAAGCAGAACATTAGGCTCAATCCTGTGCTAGCACGATTTCCTTGAACCTAATTGAATTTAATTTAAATCAATTAAACTAGGTTAGTCCAATTGATGATATCCAAATCTAAATCCTTATTTTTGTGATCCAGTTAGGTTCAGTTCTGTATGGTAATGAGATATGTCACAATCTTTATTATCGACATTATCGAAACACCTTTCGATGGATCAAGACTTTTTTATTTCAAACAACTAGAATGATCGATCATCTAAATCATTCTAATTGCTCTCAAAATCTATAAGTGACACCAAGCTGTATATGATGTCAATGCATCAAAACTAAAAATGAACCTCTTGGTGCAGTTACATGTGTCACTAAGTTCTTCTATCTTGAGCCTCGATCAAATTAGGGTTAAGGTGAACTTGTCAAACCCTAATTTTTGTTATATGATTTAATCATTTGATTCAAGTCCGATGTGAAAAACCTAATAGAAACTCCTATTATTTTACTCTACCATGGCCATGGGCTTATGGACATGATTCTTATGATCATCATAGGGCTACTCCTCATCTATCGAGATAGATAGATTTTCTCTTGGTGCGATCCAATTCCTACAATGAACATGCTATAGCCAATATACACCTAAGGGTTCCGAATGGCTAGAAGACCGAGTCATGGTGTAGTCAAACTATAACACCCTCAAGGTGAACTGTCGATGCACTTCAGGTGAAAGAACCAGATACACCACTGGAGCTTCGAGCTAGTCATCGATGAGAAGGTAGACTTTCTTATGACTCAAGAAAGTGGTCACGTTCTGTGCCCTCATTCTCTAATGAGTACCTATACTCTTGCTCCAATGTCTCTACACCATAGACTCAAGACTCATCTACTATAAAGAAGTGATTGTACACCAACCTTCTGGATCAATCACCATCCTCATAATGATCCTACGGTCGGGAGTATTTTTTGAGTTAATAATGAAAATTCATGTCCTAAATTTTCAACTCTTGAAAATAAGAATTATCATTACCATTAACTCAAGAGATGTATCACAGACACTAAATACACATTGTGATAGAAAATAACCTATTTTACTATTTATAATCAAAATTATAATTTTGCCCTTAGAAGTGTACAATAAGTGTCAGCCAATTTTAGCTTCTAGGACACATATATCTAATAAACTTTCACTTGACCTAAAGTCAGTTGGCTACAAATCTATATCTCATCTTCTAAAGGTGGGCTTTGATCTTCTGCTGGCCCAACGACTTTATGAGAGGGTCCACCGCATTATTTGTATAATCGACTCTCTTGACCTCGACATAACCCTTCTTGAGATCATCGTGGGTGAGGTGGTATCACCGCTCGATGTGCTTGGATTTCTAGTGAGACCTCGGCTCCTTAGCAAGGGCTATGGCACCATTGTTATCGCAATATAGAGGAATGACATCTGATGGCATCACTCTGATCTCTACTGCAATCTTTTTATTCTAGAATGCCTCCTTCGCAGCTTCTAACGCAGTGATGTATTCTGCTTTCATGGTGAAATCTGCTATCATTGTCTGCTTGGAACTCTTCCAACTGATAGCACCACCATTACACACAAACAAACTCCTAGATATCGACTTTCGATCATCTACATCGGACATAAAATCCGAATCTGTATACCCTTGGACATGGAGTTCTCCATTACCAAAAACCAACAATAGGTCCTTAGTTCTTCTCAAGTACTTAAGGATACATTTCATAGAAGTTCAGTGTTCTTCACCTAGATTTGCCTGATATCTTCTCGTGATACTCATAGCATGGGCTATATCAGGTCGTGTACATAATGTGGCATACATGAGGCTCCCTATTGCTGAAGCATATGAAATTTTTCTCATGCCTTATATTTCCTCAGGTGTGCTAGGGCACATCTTCTTGAAAAGATGAATGCCATGTCTGAAGGGCACTAATCCTCTCTTAGAGTTTTTCATGCTAAACCTCTTTAGCACTTCCTCTATGTACATGTTCTATGAAAGTCCTAGCATTCTATTCGGTGTATCTCTATGGACCTTAATTCCTAGAACATAGGATGCTTCTCTTAGGTCTTTCATGGAGAATTCTTTGGATAACCACATTTTAACTATGGTCAACATAAGAATATCATTTTCGATAAGGAGAATATCATCTACGTACAATACGAGGAAGACAACAGCACTCCCACTGACCTTTTTGAAGACACATGGTTCCTCCTTATTTTTGATGAAATCAAATAATTTGATTACATCATTAAAACGAGTATTCCAACTCCAAGATGCCTGTTTAAGTCCATATATGGACCTTTGCAACTTGCATACTTTGTGATTAGCATCACTGGATGTGAAACCTAGCGGTTGTTCCATATAGATATCTTTCTCAAGTATCCATTTAAGAATGCCATTTTCACATTCATTTGCCATATTTCATAATCGAAATAGGCTGCAATAGTAAGCAATATGCGGATGGATTTTAGCATAGCTATTGGTGAAAAGGTATCCTGATAATCAATGCCTTCGCACTGACTATAACCTTTTGCCACTAATCTAGCTTTGAATGTCTCTACATTTTCATCTACACCAATCTTTCTCTTGTAGATCTATTTACACCCAATAGGTACTATACCTTTTGGTGGATTTACCAAGATCCAGACTTGGTTTGAGTGCATCGAGTCAATTTCTGACTTCATTACCTCTAACCATTTCTTAAAGTCGATATCTGATGTCACCTCATTATAGGTTTTGGGATCATCACCATGAACCCCATTACCTACGAGGAACATTTTCTCTATTTTCTCTGAAATAGTACCTAAGTACCTCTTAGGAGGATGGAAAATCCTTTTCGATCTACGAGGTGGATGAGGTAGTGATTGTATTGGCTCAACCTGATTTGGTTCTAATTGGTCCTTAGCTCGTTGCTCTTGTGAGACTTTCTCTTCGAGCTTGATCTACTTTCCAATGCCGCTATCTTGAATAAAATATTTTTTAAGAAAGATGGCATGTCAACTCATAATCATATTATGATCTTCTGGAATATAGAAATAATATCCTAATGACTCTTTAGGATATTCTATGAATCAAGCTCTTAAGGATCTAAAGTCTAACTTGTCCGCTTGTTAACTTTTGACATGAGTCGGACAACCCCAAATTCTGAGATGACTCAGACTTAGTTTCTTATAATACTATATCTCATACGGTGTAGTAGGAATGCTTTTAGAAGGAACCCTATTCAGTAAGTATATTATAGTTAACAAACTGTGTCCCCAAAGAAAATCTGAAAGATCTGTGAAGCTCATCATGGATCGAACCATATCTAATAGGGTCCGGTTCCTCCGTTCTAAAACTCCATTGAGTTGAGGTGTTCAAGGTGGAGTCCATTGAGAGACTATGCCTTTTTTCTTGAGATAGTCTAGAAATTCTTGACTAAGGTATTCACCTCCTCGATCTGATCGAAGAATCTTAATAGGTTTTTCAGTTTGCTTCTCTACTTCATGTCTGAATTTCTTGAACTTTTTAAAAGCTTCAGACTTGTGTCTCATAAGATACACATACTCATACCTAGATAAATCATCGGTAAAGGTTATAAAGTTGACAAAATTGCCTCTAGTCAGTACATCAAATAGGCCACACACATCAGTATGTACTAGGGTAAGATGATCGATGGCCCTTTTCCCATGTCCTACAAAAGAAAGCTTAGTCATTTTGCCATGAAGACAAGATTCACAAATTGGATATGACACAAAAGTCAACAGACAAAATAGCCTGATTTTCTCTAATTTGTTTGAAGGGAAATCCTGATTTCTCGGTCCTGGTTCGTCCAGATCTGATTAGATCAAGAGATATATTTCAAAAATTTTCTCTTGATCTCAATCAGATCTTGATATGTTTCAGATCTAATTCTTATTATTTTAATAAATAAAATAAAATAAGATAAATTAAATCAAATTTAATTTACCTAATTTGGGTAATCCTATTACCCTGTAGATGATCCTGATTGCAGCGGAAGGTTCTGGATCTTAGCCACGCAAGCGCCTGGCCTCTACCGGTATCCACTCGGGTTGGATCTGGAGATCCTCTTCTTCTCTATCACGTCTCCAAAAATCAGATCTGGATCTGATCTGGAGGATCTTCAAAACTCTTTTAAAGATCTGCAGTCGTCCTTTTGCAGCAGCGCAGCCTTCTTGCTTTTGATCGCCTTTCCTTGATCTGAATCGCACCAACCAAATCCAAAACACCTTTTGGACGTGGAGAGCAAGGGGAGAAGAAGTTATGGCATGGAGGAAGGAGGGGAGAGGCAGCCTTGGGGCATGGGGTTTCTTAATTGAATTGCATTCATTAATCTGAGTTGGGCGCAGGGTCTTATTTATAGACTAAGCAGTGATCCAACTCCTCTTCCTTCCCAACCAATCACAACCCTTTGTGAAATCAGATCTAAATCTGATTGGTGGGAATAGAGACCCCTGGATTCCTCCTTAGAGGGCGCCTAAGACCAGTCAAAGTTGGTTCTTAGAAGAACTCTAATTGGAATCCAAAAAGGAGATGGAGTCCTTGTCCAACAAGGACTCCTAGGCGCCTCCAACTTGGGCACACGCCACCCTAGGGTGGCGTGCGCCCTTCTCCTTGCCAGGTTCTGGCAGGGGGACAGGCCCCCACCAGCTCTCCAATAGGTGCATGACATGTGGTCAAAAGTCAAAGTGTCAATGGTCAACATTTGACCAGTCAAAGGTAGACTTTTGACCAAAGTCAAAGAACAAGAAATGGCAGGTGACCAAAAATGGCAGGTAATGTCTTACAAAATAAGACAACCTTTTCTGACTTGGACAACCTCCAGTCAGACCATATGAAGGCCTCTGATTGAGCACAAACTCCTTTGGCTCAGTCAGGACAACTTATTTATGATAGTAAAAGAAGAACGTTAGGTTCAATCGAGTGCTAGCACGATTTTCTTGAACCTAATTGAATCTCATTCAGATCAATTGAACTAGATCAGTTCAATTGATGATCACCAGATTCAAACCCTTGTTTGTGTGACCCAGTTAGGTTCAGTTCTGTATGGTAATGGGATATGTCATGATCTCTATCATCGACATCATCGAAACTCCTTTCGATGGATCAGAACTCTTCTGATTCGAACAGCTAGAATGATCGATCATCTAAATCATTCTAATTGCTCCCAAAATCCACCAGTGACACCTAGCAGTATATGGTGGCAACCCATCAGAGCTGAATGCGAACCTCTTGGTGCAGCTACCTGTGTGATTAAGTTCTTCTATCTTGAGCCCCGATCAGATTAGGGTTAAGGTAAACTCGTCAAACCCTAGTCTCTGTTCATATGATGTAATCATTCGATTCGAGTCCAATGTGAAAATCTAAATAGAAACTCTTTCTATTATTTCACTCTGCCATGGCCATGGACTTCTAGGACTTGATTCTCATGATTATCATAGGGCTGCTCCTCTACCACCGAGGTAGATAGATTCCATCTTGATGCAATCCAGTTCCTACAATGAACATGCTATAGCCAACATACACCTCAGGGTTCCATATGGCTAGGAGACCGAGTAATGGTGTAGTCAAACTATAACACCCTCAAGGTGAACTGCCGATGCATCTCAGGTCAAAGAACCAGACACACTACTGCAGCATCGAGTCAGTCATTGACGAGAAGGTAGACTTCCCTAATGACTACTCGAGGTGGTCACGCTCAGTGCCCTCGTTCTCTAACGAGTACCTGTACTCTCGCTCCGGTGTCTCCACACCGTAGACTCAAGACTCATCTACTAAAGAGAAGCGATTGTACACCAACCTTCCGGATCAATCACCATCCTCGTGATGATCCTTTGGTCAGGAGCAATTTATGAGTTAATAATGATTATTCATGTCTTAAATTTTCAACTCTTGAAAATATGAATTTTTATTACCATTAATTCAAAGGATATATCACAGACACTAAATACACATATGTGATAGAAAATAACCCATTTACTGATTTTAGTCAAAATTACAATTTTGCCCCTAGAAGTGTATTACAAGTGTCAGCCAATTTTGGCTTCTAGGGCACATATATCTAACATTGTTAACCCTATCTTTTGCTATATGACCAAATCTTAGGTGCCATAGATACCTATCGTTTAGACTATCCCTAGGTCATTTCATGGCATTCACATTTTGCTCGATATTAAAAATGGATACATCAATATGTAACTGGTAAAGACCGTTAATAAGTAAACCATTTATAATTTTAATTCTTTCATAAAAAATATTATAATGGTCCTTAAGAAAACTAATTACATAGCCTTCTAGTGCTAGGCATAAAATAGAAATCAAATTCCTGCATGCTACAAACACATAATAATAATCTTTCAATACTAAGACTAAACCAGATTGTAGTCGAAGAGAATATGTTCCCATGGCCACAACAGCAACTCTTGCTCCATTTTCGATGCATAGGATCATCTCACCATCCCTCAGCCTCCTGCTATCCTCAAGACTCTATATGAAAGTGCACAAATGAGCACTAGAATCAGAGTCAAGCATCCAACTGGATGTAGAAAAAATCATAAGATTAGACTCAATAATGAGCATACCTCCAGAAGGACCTGCTCTCTTCTTATTCTTCAGGGTGGCCAGGTAAGTAGGACAGTTCCACTTCCAGTGGCCATCATTGTTGCAATGAAAATATTTTTCTTTATCAGCGGCCTTCTTCTTCAATTCTACCTTTTCCTTCTCTCCTCTTTCCATCTTTTACTTTTTTACAGACTTCTTCTTCCTTCCAAAGACTTTCTCTTGGAAGAAGTCCATTCCATAGCAAGCATTGAGCCTTTAGAACCTTTCATAGAAAGCTCAGTAGTAACCAGTATGTTCATAAGCTCGGCCAAGGAATTTTGAAGTTTATGCATATGGTAGTTTATGATGAACTGCCCATATGCATTAGTCAAAGATTATAGAATTATATCATTATGCAGATCTAGGTCCAACTTCACTCCGAGCTTCTCAAGCTCTTCTAAGTTCTTGATCATCATCAGATAATGATCTTGGACTGACTGCCCATCATGCATTTTAGCCTTGAATAGTCATTTAGTGACTTGGTACTTGGCTGCGCGACTTTGTTCACCAAACATATCTTGTAGGTGAGCTAACATTTGACGGGCAATCCTGATATCTTCATGTTGATGCTGAAGCTCATCAGACATCAAGCCAAATATATAGTATCTGGCCTTATTATCTTCGTCTATCCACTTATCAAGGGATACTCTATGTTCAGCGGATGGATGAGCTGGTAAGGTAGGGGGGTCCTGGTCCAATACATGACTTAACTTCTTAGAACCCAAAATGATTTTGAAGTTCTAGAGCCAATCCTTATAATTGGGTTCGATCAGTCTATGAGTGTCTAGGATACGTGCTAGTGGGTTGGATACAGACATTTTTCTATAGAGAGTCAAAGTTTCTAGTTAGATATTGTAATTAAAACTTGACCAATTTATTTAGAAGTTTTATTTTTAAACAAATTAGCTCCCACTATTTTCTTGGATCCCTACACTTCCTCTATAGAGATGCAAAAATCTTCACGATTAATGATTTGTAGTGGGTAGTGCAATCCCAACAACTGACTCATCACCTCACCTAACAGTTATTGGTGATGGGTTAGTCAATGGGTGAACAACTCTTGTCCAATAATTTTCTAATCATGGTACACCCAATCTTGGTCTCTAATTCATGAATCTCACCATGCCTGAAATATTGATCCACTCCTTAGTTAAGTCAGACCCACCATTTGCACAGATTGAATTCCTAATTGAGTCTTTCATCGTATCCGAAATACTAAGCCTAATACATCCTACAGCTCGTAGCATCCAATGCCTAATAGATATGGTTGCATCTTTTTGGTGCAACTGAACCACTGTAACCAGTCGAGAATAATTAACCGTGGGAAGGGACCGCACATCTACAATGGTGGAAGATCTTAGACTTAATCTTTTCTTAGGAAGATTTGATTTAGATCTCATTAAACTAGACTTGACATAGTCATAACCAATATAACTAACCTAGTGGCACGGGTTAGCTCGGATTATTAGCCACCTCAGATTAGGACTGAGCCAACAAATATAGCCAGGTAGGTGAGACCAGTGGAAGGGATATGCCATTAACACAATAAGAATGCATTCGAGTCAAGTAGCTCTCAATTAAAAACTAGTTAGTCGTATCTGCCGAACTTACCTTAGATACTAAATTATTGAGCTAGAACCAATTGGATTAGCCTACAATACAGACTCTAACCACTAAGCCTAATTAGGTCTTATCTTGATCGATCACTCACGTGACTCGATCGTGACCCAGACTTAATCCTATTAGGCTAGACAATTTAAGCACCCTTGATCCCATCTAATCAACTCTTGATTCGATTTGATCAACCGCTTAGACCTAATTGAGCAACCCATGCCCAAACATAATTTTATAAATATATCTTAGATCTTAAATTTTTAATTTTAGATTTAACATATTTCATAATCTTAATTCTTAATTAAGTTTAGGGTTCACAAACAAAATATGTAAATAAAATCCTAAGGTTTCAGGATCTAGAATTTTACGAAAAATATGTTCTTAATTTCTTATTAATGATGAATGCACAGGACCCCTACACATCATAAGAATACCTCATCGAATGGAAGGAGAAGGTATTTAAATTCTACTTTGTTCTTATGATCGGACAGCCAAGGGGAATGCCTTAATCAGAAATATAAAAACTACAAAACTAGTTAGATCTACACCATATATCTCATATATAAAAATTGATCTAACTACAAACATATTTTGCATACATCTCATGTATCATATCATGCATGTTTTCTTATCTCATAATTATCTAAAAAATCAAATTTAAATTGATCACATCAAAATAAATTCTATTCTATATAATTATGTAGAACTATTCTACAACTAGTCTAAACATGCATTCACCATATCTCATATGAACCAAAAATTAAATAACTTTATTTTCTATTTTTTATATATTATTATAATATTTATAACATCAAAAAATAGTAAATAGATTGATCTAAAATCATAACTTAATCAAATTGAATTATGATCATGCAAGACTATACATAGAACAATTCTATTCTACAACTAGTCATGCATCTTGTAGAACTTAGATCAAAATTATTTAATTTTAATTTTTTTTATTTTAGATCTAATTATATCTCATGTGACATCTAAAATTACCCAATTATTAGATCAAAAATAAATTTAAATTAGATCTATATAATTTACGAAAACCTGGCTCTGATACCAGTTGAAGGAAAAAACCTACTTTCCGAATCAGGTTCGTTCAGATCTGATTTGATCAAGAGGAATATTTTAAAAAAAAATTTTAGATCTAAATCAAATTTGATACTTTTTAGATCTAATTTGATAGATTTAATAAAATAAAATAAATATAAATTAAATCAAATTTAATTTATACCTTGTTCTTGGGTAATCTAAATACCCTGTGATGATCCTGCTGATTGCCTAAGGTTCTGGATGCAGCCATGCAATCGTCTGGCCTCTACCAGTATCCACTTGGGCAGGAATTGGATATCTCCTTTTTCTCAATCTATCCTCCAAAGATCAGATCTGGATCTGATCTTCGAGGTCTTCAAAATAACTTTTGATGATTTGATGTCATCTCTTGCAGTAGTGCCATCTTCTTCCTTTCTTATTGCTCTTCTCTTCTTTGGATCACCCCAAACTAGAGCCCAAAACCTCTTGGGCATGGAGAAGAGAGAGAGGATCTGAGATAGGCATGGAGGAGAGAGGGAGAGAGCAGTATGGCATGGGCTACGGGAGAGCTTCTCAAAAGCTAGGCGCAGATAGGGTTTTTATAGACCCTGCTGCACCATGTAGAGCCACATCATCCCGACCAATCACGTCTCTTCATGCTTTCAGATCTAAATCTGATTGGTGGAATAACATTACCTGATCCAATTAGATGAGAGCCCCTCTCCAACACCCTTAGGTGGTGCCAAGACTGGTCAAAGCAGAGTCCCTTGGCACCACCTAGTTTGATTCTAAGAAGCAACCTCAAGTCCCATCTGTATGGGACTCCAGGCATCCCTATCCTTTGGCACATGCCTTCCTAGGTGTGCGCCCCCTCCTTTCCTCTTTCTAGCAAGGGGACAAGCTCCTATCTACTCTCCTATGGGTGCATGACACATGGGCAGATGTCTAAGTGTCAAAGGTCAACATTTGACCAAAGTCAAAAGACAAGAATTAGCAGGTGACGAAAAATGATAGGTGTTGTCCCAAATTTATCTCATAAATTAAGATAACCCTTTTCTAACCTGAACAATCTTCAGTCAGACCAAGTAAAAGTACTTGAGTGAGCACAAACATATTTGGCTCAGTCGAGACAACTTTTAATGATTGTAGAAGGAGAACATTAGGCTCAATCGTGTGCTAGCACGATTTTCTTTAATCTAATTGAATCTAATTCAAATTAATTAAACTGAGTTAATCCAATTGATGATATCTAAATCCATATTCTTATTTGTGTGATCTAGTTAGGTTCAGTTCTATATGGTAATGAGATATATCATGATCTCTATCATCGATATCATCAAAATACCTTCCGATGGATCATAACTTTTTTGATTCAAACAACTAGAATGATCGATCATCTAAATCATTCTAATTGCTCCCAAAATCCATCAGTGATTCCTAGCAGTATATGGTGGCAACCGATCAAAACTAAAAATGAACCTCTTGGTGCAATTACATGTGTGATTAAGTTCTTTTATCTTGAGCCCCGATCAGATAAGGGTTAAGGTAAACTCATCAAACCCTAATTTCTGTCATATGATTTAATCATTTGATTCAAGTCCGATGTGAAAAATCTAATAGAAATTCTTTCTATTATTTTACTCTGCCATGGCCATGGGCTTATGGACTTGATTCTCATGATCATCATATGGCTACTCCTCATCTAACGAGGTAGATAGATTCCTTCTTGGAGTGATCCAATTGCTACAATGAACATGCTATAGCCAACATACACCTCAGGATTCTAAATGGCTAGGAGATCGAGTCATGGTGTAGTCAAACTATAACACCCTCATGGTGAACTACTGATGCATCTCAAGTTAAAGAACTAGACATACCACTACAGCTTCGAGCCAATCATTGACGAGAAGGTTGACTTCCTTATGATTGCTCGAGGTGGTCACGCTTAGTGCTCTCATTCTCTAACGAGTATCTGTACTCTCACTTTGGTATCTCTACACCGTAGGCTCAAGATTTATCTACTATAAAAAAGTGATTGTACACCAATCTTTTGGATTAATTACCATCCTCATGATGATCCTATGGTCGGAAGAATTTTATGTGTTAATAACGAAAATTCATGTTTTAAATTTTCAACACTTGAAAATAAGAATTATCATTATCATTAACTCAAGAAATGTATCACAGACACAAAATACACATTGTGATAGAAAATAACTTATTTTATTATTTATAATCAAAATTATAATTTTGCCCTTAGAAGTATACAATAAGTGTTAGCCAATTCTGGCTTCTAGGGCACACATATCTAACATTCACAGCATCCATGCTTCTACTGGCTATAAGTATTTCATCTACATACAGTAATAGGTACAGGGCATCCTCCTCACTACATCCTTGACGTAGACACAACAATCATGTTCACATCTGTTAAAACCTAGGCTTAAGATAAAGCTATCAAACCTTCGATACCACTGATGATGGGATTGTTTCAAGCCATACAAAGACTTCCTGAGTAAACATACCTTTTCTTCCTGTCCCATCTCCATGAAATCATCTGATTGCTTCATGTAGATTCTTTCCTCCAAAGTCCCATGAAGGAAGGCCATCTTCACGTCCATCTATTCCAATTTCATGTTATGTTGTGCCACCAATGACACCAGAATAGATCTAAGGTAGATCTGAAGAATTGCTAACTTGGCTCTGATATTAGTTGAAGAAAAGATACTATTTTTCACCATAGGATCGTGCAGACCTGATCAGATCTGAAAAAAAATTTTCTAAAATTTTTTAAATAATCTGCTCAAATTTAAGAGTTCTCAAATCTGGAAGGAATATACCCTCATGCCAATCAATTTTTGAGCTGTTCTTTATCTTCCAAACTCATGTAATGTCATTTTTAATAAATAAATAAAGGCATTTATTTCATCACATGCAGTATCTTATTGTTTATTTAAGATTATGATCAACCCCATAAATTAGGGCTATGGTTTTAGGATTATGATGAGATCATACCAGTGAGACCTAAAACCTTAAAACCCTAATTTAAATATTCTTAGTCGATAGGACATTGAGTTAGGAATTAATATTTTTGGATAAGACTAGTACATTCTTTGTATGCTCGATTGAGAGGATGATTGATCTCACAATAACTTGTTTATGACACTAATACAAGAATGTGGATGATCATTAGAGAATGAGTTTACTAAATTGATCTAAATCGAGAATATCTAATGGAGTCTTATCTACATGTCAATAGATGGTTCTCATAGTGGAATTTGTGCATATAATCCTTTGACCAAAAACTATCATAGAATCTTATATATATAAATCCATATTTTGGTTCATACTCATTCATGACTTAGTTATGTATGGGATGATTTGGATATGGTAGATTATATATATGGAGATTGTGAGTAGGTTAACATGAAATCGATCACTCCTGATAAGAGGAAATAGCATCCTACCTGCTTCAAACAAATGATGATTTAGGAAGACTTTGATCAAAGCATGATAAAAATTAGAAATGGTTTATAATGTTTCATTAAATGATTCATCATCATAAGATTGAAAGAGAAATGAATATGATATTGGGATTGACATATTTCCATACCCAAAGTCATATTCTGGATGCAGAGAGATCGAAGGATCTAGTTGCAAGGTAATTTTCACTAAAGGGTATTTTTGGTATTTGAATCAAAATTTTACATCTTCCAGAAAGTAATGATACATTGCAAGATGTCAATCATGTCTTGTGGGTTTGATCAAATTAAAATTTTAATTTGATCATTAAATTAGAAAGTGTTCTAAATTAAGTCAAATTGTGTTGGCTAGTTTTGACCTAAATCGATTTGGTTGAGTTCTAACTAAATTAGGTCAAATCACACCCAGATTCACTATTGGTTAGATGTGGAACCCAATGGATTATACACAAAAAGAATTGATTAAGGATCTAATTGGATTAGACCATATTTGCAAGATGAACATGCTAACACATGTAACAAACCCTAGCACCTAGATTCGAATTGGATTCGAATCGGCTTCCGATTTGGGCTAATTAATGTCCGATTTGAGCAAAATAGGATTAGGTCTTGAATTGGATTAACCTATACTGATTGGGCTTCAGTTGGGGCACCACATACCTAAATCTCAAATGCCAGAGAGTCTCTTTCTTGCGCATGGGAAGTCTTTCATGTGCAAAGAATTTTTGGCGCATGGAATTACTTGGTGCCTACCTTCTTTGACTTTTCCCATTTGTTATGTCACATAAATATTTTAAATAGGTGTGGACATTAGATATGGGGTGCAAAAGAGTCCTTCTACAGTTGAAATACTCCATTATTGTTTTGAGAAGGGACTCTTTGTCACATAGGAATACTTGCCGCCCAAGACTCCTTACCGCCCTCTCATCCTTGACGCCTCTTGGACCAAGTCCAAGTCCTAAGGGACTTTGACTATTCAAAGTTCATCTCCATGTCTTCTTGCTGAATGGGCATCCCATTTTAAAGCCATTGGATATCCTTTTTTATTTGATCTAATGAATGAAAATGATGGCGCCAAGAATGAAATCCCACGACTCTTCATAAATAACTTACGTAGAATTAGTCCGAGAGTCCTGCTTTAAGGCACCTCTTGGACTAAGTCTATATGACGTTATTATTTGATGAGGCATGAGATTGGCTGAAGGGACATGAGATAATATTTTAAAAGAGTGCGAGAAAACATGTTGGCACCCTTACGTACATTATAAATAAGGGTGCGCACCAAGAGTCCGAGAGGAGTGAAAATTATCTTTCTTTCTTACAAGTGTTTTCTATTGTCCAATTCTTTTCTCTTCCCTTCCCTTGTCCAGACCTATCCTTATAAGGATAAAAAGTCATTTTAAGACAAAGAGATTAGGTAGAAAAAATTAAAAAGACAAGAAAAAAGAAAGAGAGGTAAGGAGAGACAAGAAAGGTGACATAAAGGCTAAGGAAGGTCTTGCCCATTTAATTAAAGTTCTTATTACTAGAATTTTAATTATCCAAATCAGAGGTGCTGGTATCTTGATCAAGTCTTTGTGTGGATCAACGTCGGAGGGTGAATACGTGGGCACCTAGTGGAACCCATGATGGACTACTACCGACAATTAGGGATAATTTAGGGTTAAGTGATAAGAGGTATGTTCTAATGCTTTCTTTTATATTATAAATACATGTTATATGATTTAATTGCTAATAAGATGGTCCTAGGGTTCGAATTTGATTTGTATGATTTCATATTTTTGCTTTGAAATCTGTGCTTCCGCCCTGTACAACATTCCTATCAAAATCTAATCATAGTAATCTAATATTAAAAATTAAAAATTAAAATTAAATTAGATTTAATTTAAAGTACCAGATTGTGTAATCTAATTATCCTGCAATGATCCTATTGATTCTTAAGGTTTTGGAAGGAGCCACGCACGTGCCTAGCCTCTATCGATATCCACTTGGGTAGGATTTGAAGGTCATCTCCTCATGAACCCTTTTGTTAAAAATTAGATCTAGATCTGATTCGAAGAACCTTCAAAACTATTTTTGAAGGCAACCCATCTATCACACGAACACTGTCACGCAGATCTTGAATATTATGCCAAAAATCTTGGACTTTCTTCTCAGATTTGTGCCTAACCTTTGAGGCTTGTAGAAGAGAAGAAGAGAGAGGGTGTGGGATATAAGGGATGGCAAACTTTGGGCAAGAAAAATTATTTCTTGCAATAAATGCACTTTGATGTAAGAAAGGCTTTTATGTCCAACATTTACTTAAGAGTCCCTTTTGACCAAAATAACTCATTTATTTTATAATTAGGATCCTAAGACTTATTCTCTAAAAAAATCCACCATATATCATCTATTTTTTTCACCAAAAATGATTCAAAAATGTGTCAGCATGAGCAGATAAGGAAGAGTCCATTACGCCTAAGACTCTTCCCTCAAGAGTTTGATCCAAATCAAACTCAATAATAACTTAGTCTACATACCTCCAAAAATCACAAAATTTAGTACACCCAATGAGTAACTCCTGCTCTATAACATATCCAAAAATTAGATCAAAATAATTTCTAAAGAATTTTCTAGAAGTATCTAATCAGGTGACCCTCAATTCTCTCAAATTGGAGCTAAAACAGAGAAGATATGAATTTCTAAAGATAAAAGAAAAAAAAAATGGCTCAGTCGGCTCCACAAGTCAAGCCACCAAGCTGAGCCAAGCCGATGAAGCCAGCACGCCAAGCCAGCTAAGCCAAGCCAACTCAGCCGCAAAAGCCGTCAGTCGGTCTACGATCCAGGCATGGACTGCCAGCTCAGTAGAAACTGGCAAATCATGGAGCGACACGTGGTGGATCTAGACCCTTAAAGGGTTCACAGAAAATCTATCATGGCTCACAGGGCATTTTGGACTTTTAACTCGATGATAGGAGATGTTGACTGGTTGCGGTGTACGGTGCAGCTGATCCACGTGGTCCATATGAATAGTAAAAGCGCGATCAGACGGATCTGGTTGATTGCAGTCAAGATCGGACGACGGTTGTTATTTTCGAGTTTGATTCGAATTCCATCAACAATCTAATGCAATTTGATGGCCTGAAAACCAACTGATGATGATCCAATGGTCCAAGAAGCTCCCGACTTGATTAAAACATCAAGAACTCGATCCGACGGCCAGATTTTCTCCTAATCAGCATGATCAATGCCATAATTTAATCCGACCTGAGTGGATATGCATCCAATTTTGATGATTTTTGGTCCGTTGGATTCCTATTGAATGGCCAGATTTCATCCAAAGTAGCAAAATTCAATCAATACTCCTTTTATTCCAATTTTTACTTGGATTTCTCCATATTTTGATGATCAAAGAGCTCCTTTGTCCCACATTCCCTAGAAGAAAACTCTCCAGCCCTCCTAGCTCTATAAAAAGTACCCCAGGCCTTTAGAAATCAAGATCTCCAATCAAGGTAAAGCTTTGGTATAGGAGAAAGCCACGCCATAGGTTAATGGCTACTTCAAAGCAATGGATGCCGAGAAAAAGAGCTGGGCTTCTACACCATCTTTCCACCAGTGCCGATCTAAGATCAGAGATCAGGCTATTTTATTTTACTTTTTTTTTAAATTTTATGTGTTTAAATTTTGAAATTTTAATTAATATAAATTTTATTTTTTACACTTTGATTTTAGCTTTTTATTTTTATTATAATTTAATTTTTATACTTTAATTATTGTTCTTTATTTTACTGTAAGTAGATACTAAGATCTAATTAGTAGATCTTAGTACCAAGTTTATTTTTCTGCATAATTTAATTTCTACTTCATAATTTTATTTTTTAATTTTTTATTTCAAATTCTATTTTCAAATCTTTTTCTTTTTCTTTTAAAAAAATCAAAGATTTTAAATCTAAAAATACTATCTTTTCTATGGATTCAATCCGACTCACTGCTATCTATGTATTTTTAATTATTTTAAGAAGTTGGATTAAACTGATAAACACGGTGTCTTAATGATAATATCATGTTCTTATCAAATTTTTGGTGCCGTTGTCGGAGAAGGAATAGATGCTATTTTTTCTTTGATTTCTTTAATTTTTTATAAATTAATTATAAATATTTTTTTAAATATTGCTTACTAAATTTTTATTTATTTATTTTATAGAAAAAAGAGAAAAAAAAAGGGAAAAAGAAAGAAAGCATCTAATCTT
Source organism: Cocos nucifera (assembly GCA_006176705.1). NCBI lineage: Eukaryota > Viridiplantae > Streptophyta > Magnoliopsida > Arecales > Arecaceae > Cocos > Cocos nucifera. The sequence goes on along the minus strand of QRFJ01001807.1, from coordinate 116,341 downwards.
GGTGAGATCAATCCTAACCCTTGTCCTCTTTTCTTTTTATTATTTATTTTATTTTTAAATTAAGTTAAAAAAATATCTATTTAAATTTAATTAAAAATCTCATGATAAGATTAAAAATTCTAACTATTTAGAGCATGCATGATATTAGTTTTATTTTTATTTTTTTATTTTTTTGGTGATTGCTGGAGGCAAGGTAAGTCTTTCAGAATTTAATTAGTTGCATACATCTAGTTTAAATTACATAAAACCCTTTAATTGAAAATTTTTTTTGCATATCATATTAAATCAAATTAAGGGCAACACCTAATTAAACAAGATAAGATGAAAATTTGATCATCCTTCCTTGGCCCATAAACAACCAACCAGCATCCTGCATTGACCTAAGCCTTTAATTTTAAAATTAATTAGATATCAGCCCTAGGAATTCGAGCTCAATAGGATAAGAAATCCTAAGGGTTAAACCAGATTAGGATTAGTCAATTTGACTGGTATCTAGGAAAATGGTTTAGGGACAACTAGGCCTGAAGAAAGGTGGTTTCTAATTGATTCCATTGGCTTGCCTAGCCAATCATAATTGATATCTAAGGTAAGCAATGGGGGGACTCCCATCGACCTTACACTTATCTGGCCAGTTGATTGGCTGATCCTACACTTGGAAGGCTTGAAGGTAATCTTGGTAGTTAGGAGCTGTCTAGATCTAGGATAACCCTTAGTCAGGATTGATTGACCAACTTGATCGCTAACCAACTCAAATCTAATTAAACCTAATTCTTCTCTCTCTTCTTTATTCTAGGACTCTTTAGGACCTTTTCTTTAGAACTTTTATTTCTTTTTTTTCTTCTTCAAAAATAAAATAAAATAAATTAAAAATTAAATTAAACTAACTTAAAAAATATTAAAAATAATAATTAAATCAAATTAAATTAAATTAAAAAATAATTAAAATAATTTATAAAAATAATTTTCTAAAAAATAATAATATAATAAAATAATAAATATATATATATAAAATTCTAAAAAAATTTAAAAAATTTGGAACCATACATTAGGATTACACTAATATATGCATGGTAGAAAATTGTTTTTTTTGATTTAGTTAAATTTAATTGAATGGCCGATTCACATTAAATCTGATAATCAAATGGCTAATCTGAACCTAATAGTCCAAAAATTAGATAAAGTTGATCTTTTTGCTCAGAAATTAGATCAACTCCTAACCCTAGGTCAATAATCTCTTGTGCAATTTACATCACCTTCTAATTATCAAAAGTTTTATTCTATTTGTGCTAGGCCAACCCACCATATGAATGATTGTCCTATTGCTGCACAATTTTCATATTTTATCCAAGAATAAGTTCAAGCTGCTCAAGATTACTCCATATTGATTAATGATCCATTTTCAAATTCATATAATTTAGATTGGAGCAACCACCATAATTTTTCTTGGACATCCCAACAGACTTAGGATCAGACCCAAATTTTACCTATCCAAAACTATCAAAATATGCTCAAATATCAAAACTATGCCTATAATAATGGTCAGCCTAGTCAATTTACCCAATCATCATATAACAACAAGCCCTCATACTCACCTCCTTAACAGATCAATCTAGCTGATGATAGATTTAACCAACTTCAATAATTAATTTTGACTCAACAACAATCTATCGCCAGGCTAGAAGCTCAAATTGGACAACTAGCTAAATCTAACATGAGGAGAGAACTAGGTCAATTATTGAGACTACCAATTTCAAACAATCCACCTAATATCCACCAAGTACCTGGACCAAGTTATCAATTTAATGTCTCACTTAAGAATCCCCAATTTGAGAATGCCAAAGTAATTCCTGAACTTAAAAGCTATCAAATTCTTATGGACCCATACCAAGATCAGGTGAGAGAAGCTAGTACTGATGCTAACCAAAATAAAAATTTAAAGGAACAGATTAGTACTAAGACTAACCACATAAAAGAACTCGAGCTTGGAACTAGTACTGATGCTGGTTCTAGCTTAAATGAGATAGATATAGAGAAAAAGAGAATAGATGACTTAACTGAGATGTATAAACCTAATGTTCTATTTCCTTCAATCCTAGAAGCCGATTCTTCTTACAAAAATCAAGAGGCACGTAATGAAGTATTAATGGAGTTGTTTAAGTAAGATTATATTAATTTATCTCTAAAATTAAAATCACCTTTAGACACCCTTCCAGCATCAATTGAATCAAACTTAACTCCTAAAACTCCTTTCACGAGCATTTTAGAAAAACAAATAGAAGAAATTCTTAATAAACATGGGTCTGAGAATGGGGTCATAAATTATGTCCCTAAAATTTACAATAATTATATCAATAAAGGAATAAGAAATTACCTTCCTAAGATTGGCAATCCAAAACAACTAAAATTTATTAATCCAATATTTGACACAGGATAGTAAGCTGCATTGTGTCTGGCTGAAGATGGTAAACTTAGTGCTTGTTGAGAGGCAATCCAATATTTAGTTTTCTTTAGTTTAATTTATCTTTTTATTTAATTTTTTTTGGATAATTTGAATAAGTTGGAAAGAGAGCTTAAATTTTCATTGGTATATGCTGGATCAAAAATATAGTCAGGTGTATTCTTTAATGTTCTTTATTACACCCTCTATTTTTTCTTCTCCATTGAGGATAATGTCGATTAAGTGGAGGGATATAAATAAAAATTTTAAAATTTTATGTCCTCAAGAAAAAATTAGTATTTAGTATTTAGACACCTGATTATTGTTAGATATATGTGCCCTATAAGCCAGAATTGGTTGACACTTGTAATACACTTCTAAGGGTAAAATTATAATTTTGACTAATATCAATAAAATGGATTATTTTCTATCACATATGTGTATTTAGTGTCTGTGATACATCCTTTGAGTTAATGGTAATGATAATTCATATTTTCAAGAGTTGAAAATTTAAGACATGAATAATCATTATTAACTCATAAAATGCTTCCGACCATAGGATCATCACGAGGATGGTGATTGATCTGGAAGGTTGGTGTACAATCGCTTCTCTTTAGTAGATGAGTCTTGAGTCTACGGTGTGGAGACACCGGAGCGAGAGTACAGGTACTCGTTAGAGAACGAGGGCACTGAGCGTGACCACCTCGAGTAGTCATTAGGGAGTCTACCTTCTCGTCAATGACTGACTCGATGCTGCAGTAGTGTGTCTGGTTCTTTGACCTGAGATGCATCGGCAGTTCACCTTGAGGGTGTTATAGTTTGACTACACCATTACTCGGATCTCCTAGCCATATGGAACCCTGAGGTGTATGTTGGCTATAGCATGTTCATTGTAGGAACTGGATAGCATCAAGATGGAATCTATCTACCTCGGTGGTAGAGGAGCAGCCCTATGATGATCATGAGAATCAAGTCCTAGAAGCCCATGGCCATGGCAGAGTGAAATAATAGAAAGAGTTTCTATTTAGATTTTCACATTGGACTCGAATCGAATGATTACATCATATGACAGAGACTAGGGTTTGACGAGTTCACCTTAACCCTAATCTGATCGGGGCTCAAGATAGAAGAACTTAATCACACAGGTAGCTGCACCAAGAGGTTCGCATTCAGCTCTGATGGGTTGCCACCATATACTGCTAGGTGTCACTGGTGGATTTTGGGAGCAATTAGAATGATTTAGATGATCGATCATTCTAGCTGTTCGAATCAGAAGAGTTCTGATCCATCGAAAGGAGTTTCGATGATGTCGATGATAGAGATCATGACATATCCCATTACCATACAGAACTGAACCTAACTGGGTCACACAAACAAGGGTTTGAATCTGGTGATCATCAATTGAACTGATCTAGTTCAATTGATCTGAATGAGATTCAATTAGGTTCAAGGAAATCGTGCTAGCACTCGATTGAACCTAACGTTCTTCTTTTACTATCATAAATAAGTTGTCCTGACTGAGCCAAAGGAGTTTGTGCTCAATTCAGAGGCCTTCATTGGTCTGACTGGAGGTTGTCCAAGTCAGAAAAGGTTGTCTTATTTTGTAAGACATTACCTGCCATTTTTGGTCACCTGCCATTTCTTGTTCCTTTGACTTTGGTCAAAAGTCTACCTTTGACTGGTCAAATGTTGACCATTGACACTTTGACTTTTGACCACATGTCATGCACCTATTGGAGAGCTGGTGGGGGCCTGTCCCCCTGCCAGAACCTGGCAAGGAGGAGGGCGCACGCCACCCTTGGCGTGTGCCCAAGTTGGAGGCGCCTAGGAGTCCTTGTTGGACAAGGGACTCCATCTCCTTTTTGGATTCCAATTAGAGTTCTCCTAAGAACCAACTTTGACTGGTCTTAGGCACCCTCTAAGGAGGAATCCAGGGGACTCTATTTCCACCAATCAGATTTAGATCTGATTTCACAAGATTGTGATTGGTTGGGAAGGAAGAGGAGTTGGATCACAGACAGTCTATAAATAAGACCCTGCGCCCAACTCAAATTAAGATTGAAAATTGAAATCCCATGCCCCAAGGCTGCCTCTCCCCTCCTTCCTCCATGCCAAACCACCTTCTCCCTCTTCCTCTCCACGTCCAAAAGGAGTTTTGGACCTTGGTTGGTGCGATTCCAGATCAAGAGAAAGGCGATCAAAAGCAAGAAGGCTGCTGCGCTGCTGCAAAGGACGACTGCTGATCTTCAAAAGGAGTTTTGAAGATCCTCCAGATCAGATCCAGATCTAATTTTTGGAGGATGTGATAGAGAAGAAGAGGATCTCCAGATCCAAGCCAAGTGGATACCGGTGGATACCGGTAGAGGCCAGGCACTTGCGTGGCTAGATCCAGAACCTTCCGCTGCAACAGGATCATCAACAGGGTAATAGGATTACCCAAATCAAGGTAAATTAAATTTGATTTAATTTATCTTAATTTTATTTTAATTTATTAAAATAATAAGAATTAGATCTAAAATATCTCAAGATCTGATTAGATCAAAGAAAAAAAATTTTTGAAATATATCTCTTGATCTGATCAGATCTGAACGAAACCTGGACCGAAAAATCAGGATTTCCCTTCAACTGGTATCAGAGCCAAGGTTCTAAAAGTATTTAGATCTGATTTTAAATTTATTTTAATTAGAAAATAAGTGATTTTAGATGTCACATGAGATGTGATCAGATCTAAATCAAAAAAAAAAAAATTAAAATTAAATGATTTGGATCTAAGATTAGAAAATATGCATGACTAGTTCTAAAATAGAATAGTTCTATAGAATAGTCTTGCATGTTTTTGATTTAATCTGATTAAAATCATATTTTAGATCTATTTATTTACTATTTTTTGATATTATAATGTTATAATAAACATCTAAAAAATAGCAAATAAAATTATTTAATTTTAAATATCATATGAGATATGATTGATGCATGTCTAGACTAGTTGTGTAGAATAGTTCTACATAATTATCTAGATTAGAATTTATTTTGATTAGATCAATTTAAATCTAATTTTTTAGATTATTATGAGATAATTTAGATCTGAAAATATGCATGATTTGATACATGAGATGTATGCAAAATATGCCATGATTAGATCTAAATTTGTATATGAGATATATGATATAGATCTAAAACTGTTTTGTAGTATTGCATGTTCCTGATTAAGGCGTTCCTCTTGGCCGTCCGGTCATAAGAATGAAAAAGGGTTTAAAGGCCCTCTCTTCCCATTCGATGGGGTGTTCTTATGATGTGTAGGGGTGCTGCGTGTTCGTCCTTAATCAGAAACCCAAAACTTACTTTCTGCAAAACCCTAGATCCTGAAACCCTAGGATTTATTGTGCATATTTTGTTTATGAACCCTACTTAATTAAAAATTAAGATTATGGAAATATTAATTAGGTCTAAAATTGAGAATTTTCAGATCTAAGACATATTCATAATACTGGGTTCGGGCTTGGGTAGCTCAATTAGGTCTAAGCGGTTGATCAAACCGAATCAAGAGTTGGTTAGATGGGATCAACAATGCTTAAATTGACCAGCCTAATAGGATTAAGTCTGGGTCAAGATCGAGTCACGATCAAGCAAGACCTAATTAGGCTCAGAGGTTAGAGTCTGGATTGTAGGCTAACCCAATTGGTTCTGACTCAACTCAATAATTTGGTGTCTAAGGTAAGTTTGGCACATACGACCGACTGGTTTTTAATTGGAAGCTACTCGACCTGAATGCATTCTTGTACGAGTTAATGGCATATTCCTTCCACCGGTCTCACTTACCTGGCCATATCTGTTGACACAGTTCTGATCTGAGGTGGTCAAATAATCCGAGCTAACCCATGCCACTAGGTTAGTCATAATTGTTATGACTAAGCCAAGTCTAGTTTAATGAGACCTGAATCAATTCTCCCTAAGAAAAGATTAAGTCTGAGGTCTTCCACCATTGTAGATGTGCGGGCCCTTTCCGGGGTTGATTGTTCTCGGCTGGATACAGTGGCTCAGTTGCACCGGGAAGATGCAACCATGTCTATTAGGCATTGGATGCTATGGGCTGGAGGATGAGTTGGGCTCAATATTCCGGATACGGTGAGAGACTCAATTAGGAAACCCAGTCTATGCAAATGGTGGGTCTGACTTAACTAAGGAGTGGATCAATATTCCGGATACGGTGAGATTCATGAATTAGAGACCAAGTTTGGGTGCACCATGATTAGAGAATCATTGAACAAGAGTTGTTCACTCATTGGCTAACCCATCACCAATAACTGTTAGGTGAGGTGATGAGTCAGTTGGTGAGACCGCACCACCCACTAGAAATCATTAATAATATGGAGATTTTTCGCATCTCTACAGAGGGAGTGTAGGGATCCGAGAAAATAGTGGGAGCTAATTTGTTTAAAAATAAAATCCCTAAATAAATTGGTCAAGTCAAAATTACAGTATCTAACTAGAATCTTTGACTCTCTACAGGAAAAATGTCTGCGTCCAACCCATTGGCACGTATCCTGGACACACATAGACTGACTGGAACCCAATTATAAAGATTGGCTCAGGAACTACAAAATTATTTTGGGTTTCGAGAAGTTAACCCATGTTTGGACCAGGACCCTCCCACCTTACCAGCCCGTCCATCCACTGAACAGAGAGCGTCTCTAAAAAATGGATTAGACGAAGATAATAAGGCCAGATATTACATGTTGGGCTCGATGTCTGATGAGCTCCAGCGCCAACATGAAGATATCGGGACTGCTCGCCAAATGTTGGCTCACCTGCAGGAGATGTTTGGTGAACAGAGTCGCGCAGCCAAATATCAAGTCACGAAATGACTTTTTAAGGCTAAGATGCGTGATGGGCAGTCAGTCCAAGATCACTGTCTGACATGATGATCAAGGACATGGAAGAGCTTGAGAAGCTCGGTGTGAAGTTAGACTTGAATCTGCAGAATGATATTATTCTACAATCCTTGACTGATGCATATGGGCAATTCATCATGAATTACCACATACATAAACTTCAAAATTCTTTGGCTGAATTAATGAATATGCAGGTCACCGCTGAGCTTTCTATGAAAGGTTCTAAAGGCTCAGTTCTTGCTATGGAGCGAACTTCTTCCAAAAGAAAGTCTTATGGAAGGAAAAAGAAGTCTGCAAAAAAGCAGAAGGTGGAAGGATCAAAGAAGAAGAAGGCAGAAGCCGAAGAAGAAAAAAGGCCGCTGCCAAAGGAAAGTATTTCCATTGCAACAGCGATGGCCATTGAAAGCGGAACTGCCCTACTTACCTGGCCACCCTGAAGAACAAGAAGGAAGGTCCTTCTAGAGGTATGCTCATCGACCTAGGGATAGTCCAAATAACAGATATCTATGGCACCTAAGATTAGGTCATATAGCAGAAGATAGGATTAACAAATTGAAAAAAAATGGGCTATTGAGTCCATTGACATTCGAGTCATATCCAACTCGTGAATCTTGTCTCCAAGGCAAAATGACAAAACTCTCTTTTATAGGACATGAGGAGAGGGCCACAGATCTCCTTGCCCTAGTACATACTGATGTGTGCGACCCATTTGATGTGCTGGCTAGAGGCAATTTTATCTACTTCATTATCTTTACCGATGATCTGTCTAGGTATGGGTATGTGTATCTTATGAGACATAAGTCTGAAGCTTTTGAAAAGTTCAAAGAATTCAGACATGAAGTAGAAAAATAAATTGAAAAACCCATTAAGGTTCTTCGATCAGATCGAGGAGGTGAATACCTTAGCCGAGAATTCCTAGACTATCTTAAGGAAAATGGCATAGTCTCTCAATGGACTCCACCAGGAACACCTCAACTCAACGGGGTTTCAGAATGGAGAAATTGGACTCTATTGGATATGGTTCCGATCCATGATGAGCTTCACAGACCTTCCTGATTTTCTTTGGGGACATTCATTGTTAACTTCAATTTATCTACTGAATAGGGTTCCCTCTAAGACCGTTCCTACCACACCGTATGAGATATGGCATGGTAAGAAACCAAGTCTGAGTCATCTCAGAATTTGGGGTTGTCCGGCTCATGTCAAAAGACAACAAGCGGACAAGTTAGAGTTTAGGTCCTTTAGAGCTCGATTCATAGGATATCCTAAAGAGTCATTAGGATATTATTTCTACATTCCAGAAGACCACAATGTGATTGTGAGTCGACATGCCATCTTTCTTGAAAAATAGTTTATTCAAGATAGCGGCATTGGAAAGTAGATTAAGCTTGATGAGAAAGTCTCACAAGTACAATGAGCTAAGGACCAATTGGAACCAAATCAGGTTGAGCCAATAAGAACACTACCTCCTCCACCTCGTAGATCGAAAAGAGTTTCTCGTCCCCCTAGAAGATACTTAGGTATTATTTCAGAGGAAGTAGAGGAAATGTTCCTCATAGGTAATGGTGCTCATGGTGATGATCCCAAAACCTACAACGAGGCGATATCAGATATCGACTTCGAGAAATGGCTAGAGGCAATGCAGTCAAAAATTGACTCGATGTACTCGAACCAAGTCTAGACCTTGGTAGATCCACCAGAAGGTATAGTACCTATTGGGTGTAAATGGATCTTCAAGAGAATGATTGGTGCAGATAGGAATGTCGAGACATTCAAGGCTAGACTAGTGGCAAAAGGTTATAGTCAACGTGAAGGCATTGACTATCAGGATACCTTTTTCCCTGTGGCTATGCTAAAATCCATCCGCACATTGCTTGTTGTTGCAGCCTATTTTGATTGTGAAATATGGCAAATGGACGTGAAAATGGCGTTCTTGAATGGATATCTTGAGGAAGATATCTATATAGAACAGCTGCTGGGTTTCACATCCAGTGATACTGATCATAAGGTTTGCAAGCTGCAAAGGTCCATATATGAACTTAAGCAAGCATCTCGGAGCTAGAACACTCATTTCAATGATGTGATCAAAATGTTTGGTTTCATCAAATCGAAGAGGAACGTGTGTCTTCAAAAAGTTCAATGGGAGAGCTATTGTCTTCCTCGTATTGTACATGGATGACATCCTCCTTATTGGGAATGATATTCCCATGATGACAATAGTCAAATTATGGTTGTCCAAGGAATTCTCCATGAAAGACCTAGGTGAAGCATCCTTTATTCTAGGAATTAAGGTCTATAGGGATAGACCGAATAGGATGCTAGGACTTTCACAGAAGATGTACATAGAGGAAGTTCTAAAGAGGTTTAGTATGGAAAACTCTAAGAGGGGATTAATACCCTTCAGACATGGTATTCATCTTTCCAAGAAGATGTGCCCTAGCACACCTGAGGAAATAGAACGCATGAGCAAGATCCCTTATGCTTCTGCAATAGGGAGCCTCATGTATGCCATGCTATGTACACGACCTGATATAGCCCATGCTGTGAGTGTCACAAGCAGATATCAGTCAAATCCAGGTGAAGAACACTGGACTTCTGTGAAATGTATCCTTAAGTACTTGAGAAGAACTAAGGATATGATGTTGGTCTTTGGTAACGGAGAACTCCAAGTCCAGGGATACACAGACTTGGATTTCATGTCCGATGTAGATGATCGAAAGTCGACATCTGGGAGTCTGTTTGTGTGCAATGGTGGTGCTGTCAGCTGGAAAGAGTTCCAAGCAAACCGTGATAGCAGATTCCACCATGGAAGTAGAATATATCGCTGCATCAGAGGCTGCGAAGGAAGCATTCTGGTACAAGAAGTTTGCTGCAGAAATTGGAGTAATGCCATCAGATGCCATTCCTCTATACTGCGACAACAATGGCGCCATAGCCCTTGCTAAGGAGCCAAGGTCTCACCAGAAATCCAAGCACATTGAGCGGTGATACCACCTCATCCGCGATTACCTCGAGAAGGGTTATGTCGAGGTCAAGAGAGTCAACTCCACAGATAATGTGGCAGACCCACTTACAAAGCCGTTGGGCCAACAGAAGATCGAAGCCCACCTTGAGAAGATGGGACTTAGACTTGTAGCCAATTGGCTTTAGGACAAGTGGGAGATTGTTAGATATATGTGCCCTAGAAGCCAGAATTGGCTGACACTTGTAATACACTTCTAGGGGCAAAATTATAATTTTGACTAATATCAATAAAATGGATTATTTTCTATCACATATGTGTATTTAGTGTCTGTGATACATCCTTTGAGTTAATGGTAATGATAATTCATATTTTCAAGAGTTGAAAATTTAAGACATGAATAATCATTATTAACTCATAAAATGCTTCCGACCATAGGATCATCACGAGGATGGTGATTGATCCAGAAGGATTGGTGTATAATCGCTTCTCTTTAGTAGATGAGTCTTGAGTCTACGGTGTGGAGACACCGGAGTGAGAGTACAAGGTACTCGTTAGAGAATGAGGGCACTGAGCGTGACCACCTCGAGTAGTCATTAGGGAGTCTACCTTCTCGTCAATGACTGACTCGATGCTGCAGTAGTGTGTCTGGTTCTTTGACCTGAGATGCATCGGCAGTTCACCTTGAGGGTGTTATAGTTTGACTACACCATTACTCGGTCTCCTAGCCATTCAGAACCCTGAGGTGTATGTTGGCTATAGCATGTTCATTGTAGGAACTGGATAGCATCAAGATGGAATCTATCTACCTCGGTGGTAGAGGAGCAGCCCTATGATGATCATGAGAATCAAGTCTAGAAGTTCATGGCCATGGTAGAGTGAAATAATAGAAAGAGTTTCTATTTAGATTTTCACATCGAACTTGAATCGAATGATTACATCATATGATAGAGACTAGGGTTTGACGAGTTCACCTTAACCCTAATCTGATCGGGGCTCAAGATAGAAGAACTTAATCACACAGGTAGCTGCACCAAGAGGTTCGCATTCAGCTCTGATGGGTTGCCACCATATACTGCTAGGTGTCACTGGTGGATTTTGGGAGCAATTAGAATGATTTAGATGATCGATCATTCTAGCTGTTCGAATCAGAAGAGTTCTGATCCATCGAAAGGAGTTTCGATGATGTCGATGATAGAGATCATGACATATCCCATTACCATATAGAACTGAACCTAACTGGGTCACACAAATAAGGGTTTGAATCTGGTGATCATCAATTGAACTGATCCAGTTCAATTGATCTGAATGAGATTCAATTAGGTTCAAGAAAATCGTGCTAGCACTCGATTGAACCTAACGTTCTTCTTTTACTATCATAAATAGTTGTCCTGACTGAGCCAAAGGAGTTTGTGCTCATTTAGAGGCCTTCACTTTGTCTGACTAGAGCTTGTCCAAGTCAGAAAAGGTTGTCTTATTTTGTAAGACATTACCTGCCATTTTTGGTCACCTGCCATTTCTCGTCCTTTGACTTTGGTCAAAAGTTGACCTTTGACTGGTCAAACATTGACCATTGACACTTTGACTTCTGTCCACGTGTCACGCACCTATTGGAAGAGCTGGTGGGGGCCTGTCCTCCTACCAGAACCTGGCAAGGAGGAGGGCGCACGCCACCCTTGGCGTGTGCCCAAGTTGGAGGCGCCTAGGAGTCCCTGTTGGACAGGGACTCCATCTCCTTTTTGGATTTCGATTAGAGTTCTCCTAAGAACCAACTTTGACTGATCTTAGGCACCCTCTAAGGAGGAATCCAGGAGACTCTATTCCCACCAATCAAATTTAGATCTGATTTCACAAAGAGTTGTGATTGGTTGGGAAGAAAAGGAGTTGGATCACAGATAGTCTATAAATAAGACCCTACGCCCAACTCAAATTAAGATTGAAAAATTGAAATCCCACGCCCCAAGGCTACCTCTCCCCTCTTCCTCCATGCCAAACCCACCTTCTCCCTCTCCTCTCCACATCCAAAAGTATTTTGGACCTTGGTTGGTGCAATCCAGATGAGAGAAAGATGACTGAAAGCTAGAAGGCTGCACTGCTGCAAAGGACAACTACTGATCTTCAAAAGGAATTTTGAAGATCCTTCAGATAAGATCCAGATCTAATTTTTGGAGATGTGATAGAAAAGAAGAGGATCTCTAGATCTAGCCTGAGTGGATACCGATAGAGGCCAGGCACTTGCATGGCTAGATCCAGAACCTTCCACTGCTCACAGGATCATCATCGGGTAATAGGATTACCTACTTCATGGTAAATTAAATTTGATTTAATTTATCTAATTTTATTTTAATTATTAAAATAATAAGAATCAAATCTAAAATATCCTAGATCTGATCTAGATCAAATAAAAAAAATTTTAAAATATATCTCTTGATCTGATCAGATCTGAATGAATTTGATCCAAGAAATCAGGATTTTTCTTAAATTTTGCTTAAGAATCAAATTAAACTAAGCATTTTTATAAGAAAATTGATGCATAGATTAGAGAATCGATGAGATATTTAGGAATCAAGTATTAAAAGAATTCAATAAAGAGTTAAGTCTAGAGCATAAAAAGTTTTTTTGAGCATTTTTAATTTTTTCTACTAATCAAAGAAACGTCTACTTTTTATGAGCTTGTGTAGGGTAACTATACATTTTTTCATACAAAAGAAATTATTAAAATAAAATATTTTTGAAGTACTTCTCATTGAGTAATCGGATCTCTTTGCCTAAGCAAGCATTGAGTTTCACATCAAAAGGTGGGAAGGACAAAGAAGCTCATTTTAAAGCTAGTCTTAACTCGTAGCTTGTTTGATTCGAGCTAGTAAGTCGGAGGGGTATTCTATACCTAGTGCCCTAAAGCCAATTGGTTTGGGAGTCATTGGCCCAAGACTCGCTACATGGATCAAATAGTGGTACAACATTAAAAAAAATATATATATTAGTTTCCCATCGAGTAACCGGGTCTCGTTGCCTAAGTAAGTAATAATATTCGCATCAAAATGTGGGCAATGTGAAAATAAAAATCAATAAATGAAGGGCGGAAGTAGCAATGTACTTGTCTATATGAAATTTTAGATAATTCGAAGATAAAGATAGGATAATTTAGAAAAGTTCAAAAAAATTTAATATTCTTTACTTAATTTTTCTATTGATAAGTATTAATACCCCAATGATATATGTCACTTAAGCTCTACTGAATATCAATGGTCATTTTGAAAACTGTTTAGATAAAATTCGAAACTCTAAAGTTAAAAGGTATTTAAAACTAAATTCTTTCTTTACTCGAGGATGAACAATCCTTAAGTTGGGAGGTGTGATAAGTATCATAAATTCACCAATAAAAATATTAATTTATCAATTAATTTATATTAATTTTTAAGAATTAATGATCAATTTATATATATTTTTTGAGAAATTAATATTTTTAATAATTAAAAAATTAATTAAAAATAACAAAAATTAAAAAATAAATTTTTATTATCAAATAAAAAGAGATCATTTTTTTATCATAATAAAATAAGTTTGAAGCAAAACAAAACTAAAATGGAGAAGATATGAATTTCTAAAGATAAAAGAAAAAAAAAAGGAAAACGGCTCGATCGGCTCTGCAAGCCAAGTCACCAAGCCAAGCCAAGCCGATGAAGCCAGCATGCCAAGCTAGTTGAGCCAAGCTGACTCAGCTGTAGAAGCCATCAGTGAGTCTACGATCCAGATGTGGATCGCCAGCTCAACAGAAACTGGCGAATCACGGAGCGACACTTGGTAGACCTAGACCCTTAATGGATTCACAGAAAATCTATCGCAGCTCATAGAACATTTTGGACTTTTCACTCGATGATAGGAGATGCTGATTGGTTGTGGTGTATGGTGCAGCCGATCCATGCCATCCATGGGAATAATAAAGACGCGATTAGATGGATCTGGTTGATTGTGCTCAAGATTAGACGGCGATGGTTATTTCCGGATTTGATTCGAATTCCATTAATGATCTGGCATTATCTAATGGCCAAAAAACCCGCCAGTAAAGATCCAATGGTCCAGAAAGCTCCTGACTTGATTAAAACATCCAGAACTCGATCCGACGGCTAGATTTTCTCCTAATCAGCATGATCAACGGCCAAAATTTAATCCGACCTGATCTGAGTGCATATGCATCTGATTTTGATGATTTTTGGTCGGTTGGATTCCTATTGAATGGCCAGATTTCATCTAGAGGAGAAAAATTCAATCAAGACTCTTTTTAATTTATTTTTTACTCAGATTTCTCCATATTTTGATGATCAAAGAGCTCCTTAGTCCCATATTGCCCAGAAGCAAACTCTCCAGCCCTCCTAGCTCTATAAAAAGGACCCCAGGCCTTTAGAAATTGAGATCTCTGGTCAAGGTAAAGCTTTAGTATAGGGGGAAGCCAGGCTATGGGTTAATGGCTGTTTCAAAGCAATGGGTGCCGAGAAGAAGAGCTGGGCTTCTACACCATCTTTCCACCAATGTCGATCCAAGATCAGAGATTAGGTTATTTTATTTTATTTTTTATTTTTAAATTTTATGTATTTAAATTTTAAAATTTTAGTTAATGTAAATTTTATCTTTTACACTTTTATTTTAGTTTTTTATTTTTATTGTAATTTAATTTTTATACTTTAATTATTATTCTTTATTTTACTGCAAGTAGATGCTAAGATCTAGTTAGTAGATCTTAGTACCAAGTTTACTTTTCTGCATAATTTAATTTCTACTTCATAATTTTAATTTTTAATTTTTGACTTCAAATTCAATTTTTAAATCCTTTTTTTTTTCTTTTAAGAAAATCAAAGATTTCAAATCTAAAAAATACTACCCTTCCTATGGGTTCAACCTAACTCACTGCTATCTATGCATTTTTAATTATTTTAAGAAGTCAGATTAAACTGATAAACACGGTGTCTTAACGACAACATCGCATTTCTATCATCGCAATCTCCATCATCGATATCATCAAAACATCTTTTGATGGATCAAAACTTTTTTGATTCATACAATTAGAATTATTGATTATCAAAATCATCATAATTGCTCCCAAAACCCCCAATGACACCTAGCACTATATGGTGACAACCCATCAAAACTGAAAGAGAACCTCTCGATATAGTTACCTGTGTGATTTGGTTCTTCTATCTTAAGCTCAGATAGGATTAGGGTTAAGATGAACTCATCAAACCCAATGTCCATCATATGAAATAATCATTCGATTTGAGTCTAATGTGAAATCCTAATAGAAAGTCTTTCTATCATCTTCACTTTACCGTGGCCATGGGCTTATGAACATGATTATCATAGGGCTACTCCTCATCTACCAAGGTAGATAGATCTCCTATTGGTACAATCCAATTCCTACAATGAATATGCTATAGCCAACATACACCTCAGGATTCCGAATGGCTAGGAGATCAAGTTATGGTGTTGCAAAACTATAACACCCTCACGATGAACTGCCGATGCACCTTAGGTCAAAGAACCAAACACACCACTACAACATTGAGTCAGTCATCAATGGAAAGGTAGACTTTCTTATGACTACTCAAGGTGGTCAGACTTAGTGTCCTCGTTCTTTAATGAGTACCTATACTCTTACTCTGGTATCTCCACACTATAGACTCAAGACATGTCTGTCCTAAGAAAGCGATTATACACCAACCTTCCAAATCGATCACCATCCTCATGATGATCATATAGTTGGGAGTAGTTTATGAGTTAATTATGAAAATTCTTATCTTAAATTTTTAACTATTGAAAATATGAATTATCATTATCATTAATTCAAAGGATGTATCACAGACACTTTTAAATACACACTGTGATAGAAGATAATCATTTATTAATTTATAGTCAAAATTATAAAATTATTCTTAGAAGTGTATTACAAGTGACAGCCAATCTGGCTTCTAGAGCACACATCAAACATGCTCGAGGTGGTCACGCTCAGTGCCCTCATTTTCCAATGAGTTCCTATACTTGTTAGATCTTGGTATCACTCCGATACTAAATATTGGCGTATCATCATGGCATCACCTAGCTCTGATACCATGTTGCGGAAGCTCCTAATCATTAGCATGGACCTGATGAGACCTTTGACATTCTGTAAGGATAGAAAACCACCAATCTACCAATATAGAACTATGATGGGGCGCCTCCCTCCTTGGGCTTGAGAGAGGCGCCCCCTTGGGGCGGCAACTCTAGAGAGAAGAGAGAAGAGAGATTGTGGGAGAAAAGATTTGTATTACTTGCATCAATGAAAATCCTATTACATCCTATGTATTTATACATAGCTATTAGGCTCGACCAAAAATTCTCCTAGCTAACCCAATACGCAAAAGCACTCACTAAGCCCATGTACATATCTCTCATATGCTCTCATCCCTTGGATCTGGACCTGACCCGTACATGAGCTAGACCCCTTAAGATCTTATTGGACCAAGCCTTAAGACCCTAGGATTAAACCTAATCCAAAACCAAACAGAAAATCCCATATATTTTGTATGCCACCTATCGAGCAGGCTCGCTCAGAAGCCAAGCTAACTCGACTGTATAACACCCAAGCCTCATCTTCTATCTGCTTGAGATAGTCGGCTCAGTTGTGCCCTAACCCAGTTCAATCTCAGCCTGAGCTGGCTCAGCTACGTATCCAAGCTAGCTTACCTATGTGTCAGCCCCTTGTCTTGGCTGATTCTTCTTCTTGGCTTTGGTCCTTTGCTCCACCTTGTGTCCTAGGTCTCCAAAGCATCGACCAAGCCCCTCAAGGTCCTCACACCTGAACCTCAAGCCCTGTATATGGCTGCATGCCACCTTCAGCTAGGATAACTCCTGTCTTGGTCCTAGAACTCACACCCATCCTAGACTCTCGGAGCTAACACCCTAACTCCATCTGTGGGCTCCTAAGTCTTAGGAGCAGCATAAATCCTAATAATCTCTACCTTGATTCCCTAAGCTTGGGCAAACCCCTCGTAATGCCCTCCTACATGATCCTGCTGTCGCTGTGCACCCTAATAGCACCTTTTGTAAACACCACCTCTACAAGTCCTCTTCAACTGCTATGCATCCTTGAGACCTTTGGGATGACCGCCTCCACCATTGAAGACCTTGGCTTGCACCACCCTAGAATTATAGGAATCCCTTCGGCTTGGCAGCTACATCAATTATCTTGGACTTCCCTTAAGATCCTATAGTATTCTTGTACCGGCACTCACTACATATCCTGACATGGTCCCCTCAAAACTTTGCTAGTCTTTTCTGCACGTACCGCTCCACTTAGAACTATGCATCTCTACTAGTGTTGGTGCTAGGATATTTGTCTTTCTATACTCCTGCACTCTGAACTCATGTCACATCTCCATCGATGAAGCCACCTCTGCTCGGTGCTCCACCTGAAATCAAAGTCCACCTAATGCTGTAGAAGATCCTGACTTTATAACCTAGTCACCTGAGGCCAACCATCCAATGATGCACTACTGGGCCTGCCGCTGCACCTCAGACACAATCGTTGCTCCTTTGGACCCTCTGCACTCTATGGACCCCTCCGAAGCTATCTAGGATACCTCCGTAACCCATGGGCGCCTCTAAAACCTCTAGGAGCTCATCCAACTCTTTTGAATCCAGCATCTGATCCCTAGGGAATTCCACCCTAGCACTTCTTCTCTTCTGCCCCTACATCAGCCATCGCTTCAGTTATGTCTGGAAGAACTACAACTCAAACCCTGACCTAGGCTCAGACCAACCTATCTCATTCCAAGGCTCCTGAGACTCCTTGGCTCTCCCTGAGACCTGCTCCCAATCTCTTTAAAATGCCTCCTAACACTCTGCACTAAGATACTTCCCTCGACTATTGCACCACCGAGCGTCTATCAACCTCATGTCTCCAAAAAAGTACTATTGTAGTACTCCAGTGCTTCCTGCCTTATCTTGATACCACCTCTTCATAAGTATCGGGATCCTCTTTTGCTATACACAAACCATCCTCCACCTGAATAGTGACTCTCTCTAGTGCTCCTATAGAAGAAACCTGATGCAAGATCAGCCATCCAGCCCTGACCTGCTGGATCTCCATAGATCATCCACCTTCATCACCTCTAAGGCATTGCAAATCCATTCTCTAGTTAAACTGTTGAATGCATCCCCAACTACATCTCACAGCCTTCCCACAATCAAAGGATGTATAGTTGCTTCTTTAGCTTTCCTTCAATCATTATCCTTTGGAAAACCTCTCTTCATCCACCAAACAGCCCCACACTACCCATCTTCCTAGAAGAACCTATCACCCATCATATACCCCGATCTCTCCAATCAAGACCAATCAAAAAATCATGAACCCAAACCTTCCATCCCAAAAAAATTATTTCCATAAATCCTCTCAACTTCTCCCTTCAACCTGTTACTCCTGGTTGGCCAAACCACAGCAATAACAAAGGTAGATCTGAGACATACCATGAAATTCTTGTGTAGATTTTTGACATCTTCCTGTATGACTTCTTCCTGTAGATTTTTGATCTTTATGATGGACCTAAGGAGACCTTTGATATTCTCTAAGGGCAGCAAACCACTAATCTACCAATCTAGATCAGTGATCGGGCGCCTCCCTCCTTGGGCTTGAGGGAGACGCCCCCCTTGGGATAGCAACTCTAGAGAGAAGAGAGAAGAGAGATTGAGGAAGAAAAGATCTATATTACTTGCATTAATGATAACCCTAATACATCCTATGTATTTATACATAGCTATTAGGCTCGACCAAAAACTTTCCTGGCTAATCCAATACGTGAAAGCACTCATTGAGATCATGTACATATATCTCACATGCTCTCATCCCCTGGATCTGAACCCAACCCATACATGAGTTAGCCCCCTTAAGACCTTATTGGACCAGGCCTTAAGACCCTTGGATTAAACCTACTCCAAAACAAAACAAAAAATCCTATATGTTTTGTACGCCACCTGTTGAGGCGGCTCGCTCAGAAGCCGAGCTAACTTGACTGCATAACACTTGAACATCATCCTCTATCTTCCTGAGATAACTGGCTTGGCTATGCCCTGAGTCGGCTCAATCTTAGTCCAAGCCAGCTCGGCTATGTAACCAAGCTAGCTCACCTGTATGTCAGCCCCTTATCTTGGCTGATTCTTCTCCTTGGCTTTGGTTCTTTGTTTCATCTTGTATCTTGGATCTTCGGAGTACCTACCAAGTCTCTCAAGGTCCTCACACCTGAACCTCAAGCCCCATGCAGGGCAGCACGCTGCCTTCACCTAGGATAACTCGTATTCGAGTCTTAGGACTCATACCCATCCTAGACTTCTGAAGCTAACATCCTGACTCCTCCTATGACCTTCCAAGGCTTGGGAGCACCATAAATCCTAACAGTACTCTCACTCTTGTGTCTCCACACCATAGACTCAAGATTCATCTATTCTAAGAAAGCGATCATACACCAACCTTCCAGATCGATCACCATCCTTGTAACGATCCTATGGTCAGAAGCATTTCATGAGTTAATTATGAAAAGTCATGTCTTAAACTTTTAACTCTTGAAAATATGAATTATCATTACCACTAACCCAAAGGATGTGTCATAGATACTTTAAATACACATTATGATAGAAAATAATATTTTTATTAATTTATAATAAAAATTATAAAATTATTCCTATAAGTATATTACAAGTATTGGCCAATTTGGCTTCTAGAGCATACATCTAACAAACTCCCACTTGATCTAAAATCAATCGGCTACAAATCTAAGTTCCATCTTCTTTAAGTGGGCTTCGATCATCTACTGGCCTAAAGGCTTTGTCAGTGGATCTACCGCATTGTCTGCGGAGTCGACTCTCTTGACCTCGATGTAAACCTTCTCAAGATAATTGTAGATGAGGTAAAATTGTCGCTCGATGTGCTTGAATTTTTGGTGAGACCTTGGCTCCTTAGCTAGGGCTATGGTGCCATTATTATTGCAGTATAGAGAAATAGCAATACTTCGAGCTCTGTTGCGAACTTCTTATACCAAAACACTTCCTTCACAGTTTCTGATGCAGCGATGTATTTTGCTTTCATGGTAGAGTCTACTATCACTATCTTCTTGAAACTCTTCTAGCTAAATGCACCACCATTACATATAAATAGACTATCAGATTTTGACTTTCAATTATCTATGTCAAACATAAAATCTGAGTCCATATACCTCTGGACTTGGAGTTCTCCATTACCAAAGACTAGAAACATATCCTTAGTCTTTCTTAAGTACTTAAGGATACACTTTACAGAAGTTTAGTGCCCTACTTCTAGATTCGACTGATATCTACTCATGACACTCACGTATGGGCAATATTAGGTCGTATACATAGCATGGCATACATGAGGCTTCCTATTATCGAAGCATAAGGGATCTTGCTTATGCATTCAATCTTCTTAGGTGTGCTAGGCCACATCTTCTTGGAGAGGTGAATGCAATGTCAAAAGGGTACTAAACCCCTTTTGGAGTTTTCCATGCCAAAGCTCTTTAGCACCTCCTCTATGTACATCTTCTGTGAAAGTCCTAGCATCCTATTCTATCTATCTCTATAGACCTTAATTTCCAAAATAAAAGATGCCTCTTCTAGGTCTTTCATAGAGAACTCTTTAGACAACCATATTTTAACTATGGTCAACATGACAATATTATTCCCAATAAGAAGGATGTCATCTACATACAGTACAAGGAAGACAATAGCGCTCCCACTGATATTTTTGAAAATACATGGCTCCTCCTAGTTTTTGATGTAACCAAATGATTTATTCACCTCATTAAAATGAGCATTCCAACTCTAAGATGCTTGCTTAAGTCCATATATGGATCTTTACAGCTTGCAGACCTTGTGATCATCATCACTGGATGCGAAATCGAATGGCTATCCATATAGATATCTTCCTTAAGATATCCATTTAAGAATACCATTTTCATGTCCATCTACTATATTTCATAACCGAAATAGGCTGCAATAGCAAGTAATGTGTGGATGGATTTAAGCATGGCTACTGGTACAAGGATATCCTAATAGTCAATGCCTTCGTGCTGACTATATTCTTTTGCTATGAGCCTTGCCTTGAATGTCACTACATTTCCATCGACACCTATCTTTCTCTTGAAGTTTCATTTACACCCAATATGTGCTCTAACTTCTGGTGGATCTATGAAGTTCCAGACTTGGTTCGAGCAAATTGAGTCAATCTCTAACTTCATCGTCTCTAACCTTTTCTTAGAGTTGACATCTGATATTGTCTCATCATAGTTTTTGGGATCATCACCATGAACCCATTTCCCATGAGGAATATTTTCTCAACATCATCTGAAATAGTACCTAAGTACCTTTCAGGAGGACGAAAAATACTAGTTGATTTTCAAGATGGAGGAGATAGTGTTTGGACTGGCTTAATCTGATTGGATTCCATAGGTTTCTTAGCTTGTTGCTATTCGGAGACTTTCTCCTCAAGCCTAATTTGTCTTCCGATGCCACCATCTTGAATAAATTATTTTTTAAGAAAGATGGCATGTCGACTCATAATCACATTATGGTCTTTTGGAAGATAGAAATAATATCCTAAAGACTATTTAGGATATCAAATGAATCGAGCTCTAAAGAACCTAGATTCTCACTTGTCCGCTTGCGGTCTCCTGACATGAGCCGGACAACCCCAAATTCTAAGGTGACTCAAATTTGATTTCTTATCATGCCATATCTCATATGGTATGGTAGGAATGATTTTAGAAGGAACCCTATTTAGTAAATATATTATGGTCATAAGACTATGTGCCCATAGAAACTCAAGGAGGTCCGTGAAGCTCATCATGGATCAGACCATATCTAATGGGGTTCAATTTCTTCATTTTGAAATTCTATTGGGTTGAGGTATTTTAGGTGCGGTCCATTGTGATACTATACCAATTTTTTTGAGATAGTCTAGAAATTTTTGACTAAGATATTTACCTCCTCGATCTGATCGAAAAGACTTAATGGGCTTTTCTATTTATTTTTCTACTTCGAGTTTGAATTTTTTGAACTTTTCAAAGGCTTCAAACTTATGTTGTATCAAATACACATATCTGTATCGAGATAAATCATCGATAAATGTGATGAAGTAGATATAATTATCTCTAGTCGGCACATCAAATGGACCACACACATTTGTGTGTACTAGAGCAAGTAGGATTATGGCCCTTTTCCTATGTCCTACAAAAAGGAGCATGGTCATTTTGCCATGAAGGCATGATTTGTAAATTGAATATGAGTCAAAAGTCAATGGACTCAATAGCTAGGATTTTTCTAATTTGTTAACTCTATCTTCAGCTATATGACCTAGCCTAAGGTGCCAAAGATATATCATTTAGACTATCCTTAGGTCATTTTGATCCTATGATATTCATGTTTTGCTTAATATTAAAAATAGAAATATCAACATGTAACTGATAGAGACCATTTATAAGAAAACCACTTGCATTTTTATTTCTTTCAAAAAAATATTATAATAGTCCTAAAAAAAACTAATTACAAAGCCTTCCTGTGCTAAACATGAAACAGAAATCAAATTTCTGCTTACTGTAGGTATATAAAAATAGTCCCTAAGTATTAAATCTAATCCTAATAGTAATCAAAGAGGATAGATTTTTACGACCACAACAACAACTCTTGCTCCATTTTCGATACGTAGGATCATTTTTCCATCCCTCATCCTCTTGCTCTCCTTAAGATCTTGCATAGAAGTGCATAAATGAGCACTAAAACTAGAGTCAAGCACCCAATTGGATGCAAAAAAAACTATAAGATTAGATTCAATAACGAGCATACCTTAGAAGGACCTGTCTCCTTCTTATTCCTCAAATTGGCCAGGTATAGAGAGCAGTTTTACTTCCAGTGGCCATCGGTGTTGCAATAAAAATATTTTTCTTTATCTGTGGCCTTCTTGTTCAGCTCTGCCTTCTTCTTCCCACTTTCAGTCTTTTGCTTCTTTACAGACTTCTTCTTCTTTTCAAAAAATTTTCTTTTGAAGAAATTTTATTCCACAGCAAGAACCGAGCCCTTTGAACCTTTCAAAGAAAGCTCAACAGTAACCAGCATGTTCATCAATTCGGCTAGAGTACATTGTAGCTTATGCATATAGAAGTTCATGATGAACTACCCATATGCATCAATCAAGGACTGTAAGATCACATCAATTTGCAAGTCCTTGTTTAGCTTGACATCAAGCTTCTCAAGCTCTTCCAAGTCCTTGATCATCATCAGATAATGATCTTGGACTGATTGTCCATCATGCATTTGAGCCTTGAAAAGTCTTCTAGTGACTTGATACCTGACTGCGCGACTCTCCTCACCAAACAACTCTTGTAGGTGAGCCAATATTTGAAAAGCAATCTTAATATCCTCATATTGGTGCTGAAGCTCATCAGACATTGAGCCCAACATGTAGTACCTAGCTTTATTATCTTCATTCATCCATTTTATTAGAGACACTCTCTGTTCAGTGAATGGATTTGCTGGTATGGTGGGGGGGTCCTGATCTAATACATGAGTCAGCTTTGCAAAATCTAAAATAATTTTATAGTTTCGGAGCCAATCCTTACAGTTAAGTCCGATCAGTTTGTGGGTGTTCAGGATACGGGCCAATGGGTTTGACACCAACAATTTTCTATAGAGAATCAAAATTTTTAGTTAGATTTTATAATTAGACTTGACCAATTTATTTTAAAATTTTATTTTTCAACAAATTACACTCTTACTTTTTTCTCGGATCTCTACACTCACTTGGCAGAAATGCAAAAATCTCCATGATCAATTGATTTCAAGTGGATGGTGTGGTCCCACCAAGTGGCTCACCACCTTACCTAATAGTTATTGATGATGGGTCAATCAATGAGTGGACAACTCTTTGCACAATGATTCTCCAATCATGGTGCACCCAAACCTGTTCTCTAATTCATGAAGCTCACCGTGCCCAGAATATTACTCCACTCCTTAGTTAAGTTAGATCCACCATTTGTATGGATTGGATTCTTGATTGGATCTCTCACCATATCCAAAATATTGAGCCCAACCCATCCTCCAACCTATAGCATCCAATACCTAATAGACATGGTTGCGTCTTTCTAGTGCAACTGAACTACTATAACCAATCGAGAATAATCAATCCTGAGAAGGGCCCGCACATCTACAATGGTGGAAGATCTATGACTTAATATTTTCTTAGAAAAATTTGATTTAGGTCTCTTTAAATTTGACTTGACTTAGTCGTAACAATTATGACTAACCTAGTGGCATGGGTTAGCTCGAATTGTTAGCCATCTCAAATCAGAAATGGATCGACATAAATGGCTAGGTAAGTGAGACTGATGGAAGGGATATGCCATTAACTCGACAATAATGCATTCAAATTGAGTAGCTCCTAATTAAAAATCAGTCGACCATATTTGCCAGACTTACCTTGGACACCAAATTATTGAATCATAACCAATCAGGTTAGCCTACAATTGAGGCTCGAACCATTGAGCCAAATTAGGTCTTGACTTGGTCAACCACATATAAATATGAGTCGATCTTGACCCAGACTTAATCCTATTGGGTTGGTTATTTCTAAGCACTCTTGATCCCACCTAGCTAACTCTTGATTTGGTTTGATCAACCGCTAGACCTAATTGAGCTACCCAAGTCCAAACCCAAATTTATGAAGATGTCTTAGGTCTGAAAATTTATAATTTTTAGATCTAACTTATTTCATAATCTTAATTCTTTATTAAGTTTGAATTCAATAATAGAAATATGCCAAAAATTTTAGGATTTTATAGAAAAGTAAATTTTGATTTTTGATTAAGGATAAACATGCAGCATCCCTACACGCCATAAGAGCATCCCATCAAATAGAAAGAGAGGACCTTTAAACCCTTCTTACTCTTACGACTAGTCGGCCAAGGAAAATGACTTAATCAGAAACAATAATTAAGTTATAATAGATTAAGATCTATAACATATATAAAATATTAGATTATAGATTTATACATGCATGTTCTGTATACTATTAGATATGTGTGCCCTAGAAGCTAGAATTGGCTAACACTTGTAATACACTTCTAAGGGCAAAATTATAATTTTGACTATAAATAATAAAATGGGTTATTTTCTATCACATGTGTATATTTAGTGTCTGTGATACATCCTTTGAGTTAATGGTAATGATAATTTTTATTTTCAAGAGTTGAAAATTTAAGACAAGAATTTTCATTATTAACTCATAAAATGCTCCTGACCATAGGATCATCATGAGAATAATGATTGATCCAAAAGATTAGTGTACAATCGCTTCTTTATAGTAGATGAGTCTTAAGTCTATAGTGTAGAGACATCGGAGCAAGAGTATAGGTACTCATTGAAGAATGAGGGCATTGAGTGTGACCACCTCGAGTAGTCATAAGGATGTCTACCTTCTCATCGATGACTAACTCGATGCTGCAGTGGTGTATCTGGTTCTTTGATCTAAGGTGCATCGGTAGTTCACCTTGAGGGTGTTATAGTTTGACTACACCATGACTCGGTCTCCTAGCCATTCAAAATCCTGAGGTGTATGTTGGCTATAGCATGTTCATTGTAGGAATTGGATTGCACAAAGATGGAATCCATCTACCTCGGTTGATAAGGAGCAGCCCTATGATGATCATGAGAATCAAGTCCATAAGCCCATGGCCATGGTAGAGAGTGTGAAATAATAGAAAGAGTTTCTATTAAGGTTTTCACATCGGACTTGTATCGAATGATTAAATCATATGATAGAATTTAGGGTTTGACGAGTTTACCTTAACCCAAATCTGATCAAGGCTCAATATAGAAGAACTTAATCACACAAGTAGCTGTACCAAGAGGTTCATTTTTAGTTTTGATGGGTTGCCACCATATGCTGTTAGGTGTCATTAGTAGATTTTGGGAGCAACTAGAATATTTTAGATGATCGATCATTCTAAGTTATCTGAATTAGAAGAGTTCAGATCCATCAAAATGAGTTTTGATGATGTCGATGATGGAGATCATGACGTATCCCATTATGATACAAAACTGAACCTAATTAGATCACACAAATAAGGGTTTGAATTTGGAAATCATCAATTGGACTAACCCAGTTCAATTGATTTCAATAAGTTTCAATTAGGTTCAAGGAAATCGTGCTAGCACACGATTGAGCATAACGTTCTCCTTTTTCTGTCATAAAAGTTATCTCGACTGAGCCAAATGAGTTTGTGCTCACTCAGGTACCTTTACCTGATCTGGCTAGAGCTTGTCCAAGTTAGAAAAGGGTTCTCTCAATTTATGAAATAAATTTAAGATAATACCTATCATTTTTCATCACCTACTAATTCTTGTAATGTGACTTGGTCAAATGTTGACCTTTGATCCTTGGACATCTGCCCATGTGTCATGCACTTATTGGATAGTAGATAGAGGCTTGTCTCCTCTCTAGAAATTGGAAAGAAGGGGGTGCATGCCTAGGATGGCATGCGCCCATGGATAGGGATGCTCGAGTCCCTTACGGATGGGACTCCAAGTTACTTCTTGGTTTCTACTTAGGTGGCCCTTAGGTATCTACTTTGACCAGTCTTAGGCGCCAGCTAAGAATGAACCTATGGGTCTCTCATCTGATTGGATCGGATGATGTCATCCCATCAATCAGATTTAGATTTGATTGCATGAAGCAATGTGATTGGTCGGGGTGATGCAGCACTGCATGGCGCAGTAGAGTCTATAAATAGACCCTATTTGCGCCCACCTTTTAAATGAGTTCATCTTAGCCCACATCGAAAGGCTGTCCCTCTCCCTTTTCTATGCCACCATCTGGCCCTCTCCCTCCTCTCCACGCCCAAGATAGTTGGGTGCTTCAGATTAGTGCGAGTCAGGGAAGAAAGGCTGACGAAAAAAGAAGAAGGCAGCACTGCTGTAGAGACGACAGGTGATCATCAGAAGGTGTTTTGAAGATCCTCCAAATTAGATCCAGATCTAATTTTTGGAGAAAAGAAAGAGAAAATGAAGATCTCTAGATCTAGTTCAAGTGGATATCGGTAGAGGCCAGGCGCTTGCATGGCTAGATCCAGAACCTCAGAGCTTCCGCAGGATCATCAATGGATAATCAGATTACCCAAGATCAAGATAAAAATTAATTTAAAATTAATTTAGTTTTATTTTTTTAATTATTAGATTATAAATTAGATCTAAAAAAGTGTCAGATCTGATCTAGATCTGAGAAAAAATTTTTGAAATATACCTCCCGATCCAATCAGATCTGAACGAACCTGATCCAAGAAATCAGAATTTTTCTTCAACTGGTATCAAAGCTAGGTTCTTATAAAATATATTTAGATCAGATTTAATCTAATTAATTAGTAATTTTAGATATCACATTAGATGTGATTAGATCTAAAATTAAAAAATTAAATAAATTAAAATAAATTAATTTAGATCAAATATGTATGAGATACATAACTAGACTAGAAATAGAATTGTTCTATGTGTAGTCTAGTTTGATCATAATTTCTATTTGATTAAAAGTGATTTTTAGATCTATTTACTTTCTATTTTTTGATATTATAAATATTATAATCAGATCTAAAAATAAAAAATAAGATAAAATTAATTATTCATATAAGATATGATAGTTGCATCTTTAGACTAGTTGTAGAATAGTTTTGCAAATAGATCTAGATTAAATTTTATTTGATATGATCATATATAAATTTAATTTTTTAGATAATTATGAGATAATTTAGATCTAAAAAATATTCATGCATGATATATGTGATATATACAAAATATATTTTAATTAGATGTATCTTTTATATAAGATATATGCTTAGATCTAATTTGTTTTTGTAGATTAGTTGTATTTTTGATTAAGGCGTTCCTCTTGGCCGTCCAGTCATAAGAACAAAGAAGGGTTTAAAGGACCCTCTCCTTCCATTCGATGGGGTGTTCTTATGATGTGTAGGGGTGCTGCGCATTCGTCCTTAATCAGAAATTCAAAACTTACTTTCTGCAAAACCCTAGATCTTGAAACCCTAGGATTTATTTTACATGTTTTGTTTATGAACCCTAACTTAATTAAGAATTAAGTTTATGGAAATATTAATTAGGTCTAAAATTGAGAATTTTAGATCTAAGACATATTCATAAATACTGGGTTCGGGCTTGGGTAGCTCAATTAGGTCTAAGCGGTTGATCAAACCGAATCAAGAGTTGGTTAGATGGGATCAACAATGCTTAAATTGACCAGCCTAATAGGATTAAGTCTGGGTCAAGATCGAGTCATGAGTGATCGATCAAGCAAGACCTAATTAGGCTCAGAGGTTAGAGTCTGGATTGTAGGCTAACCCAATTGGTTCTGACTCAACAATTTGGTGTCTAAGGTAAGTTTGGCACATACGACCGACTGGATTTTTAATTGGAAGCTACTCGACCTGAATGCATTCTTGTACGAGTTAATGGCATATTCCCTTCCACCGGTCTCACTTACCTGGCCATATCTGTTGACACAGTTCTGATCTGAGGTGGTCAAATAATCCGAGCTAACCCATGCCACTAGGTTAGTCATAATTGTTATGACTAATGCCAAGTCTAGTTTAATGAGACCTGAATCAATTCTCCCTAAGAAAAGATTAAGTCTGAGGTCTTCCACCATTGTAGATGTGCGGGCCCTTCCCGGGGTTGATTGTTCTCGGCTGGTTATACAGTGGCTCAGTTGCACCGGGAAGATGCAACCATGTCTATTAGGCATTGGATGCTATGGGCTGGAGGATGAGTTGGGCTCAATATTTTGGATACGGTGAGAGACTCAATTAGGAATCCAGTCTATGCAAATGGTGGGTCTGACTTAACTAAGGAGTGGATCAATATTTCGGATACATGGTGAGATTCATGAATTAGAGACCAAGTTTGGGTGCACCATGATTAGAGAATCATTGAACAAGAGTTGTTCACTCATTGGCTAACCCATCACCAATAACTGTTAGGTGAGGTGATGAGTCAGTTGGTGAGACCGCACCACCCACTAGAAATCATTAATCGTGGAGATTTTCGCATCTCTACAGAGGGAGTGTAGGGATCCGAGAAAATAGTGGGAGCTAATTTGTTTAAAAATAAAATTTCTAAATAAATTGGTCAAGTCTTAATTACAAGTATCTAACTAGAATCTTTGACTCTCTATAGGAAAATGTCTGCGTCCAACCCATTAGCACGTATCCTGGACACACATAGACTGACCTGGACCCAATTATAAAGATTGGCTCAGGAAACTACAAAATTATTTTGGGATTCTGAGAAGTTAACTCATGTATTGGACCAGGACCCTCCCACCTTACCAGCCCATCCATCCACTGAACAGAGAGCGTCTCTGGAAAAAATGGATAGACGAAGATAATAAGGCCAGATATTACATGTTGGGCTCGATGTCTGATGAGCTCCAGCGCCAACATGAAGATATCGGGACTGCTCGCCAAATGTTGGCTCACCTACAGGAGATGTTTGGTGAACAGAGTCGCGCAGCCAAAGTATCAAGTCACAAAATGACTTTTTAAGGCTAAGATGCGTGATGGGCAGTCAGTCCAAGATCACTGTCTGATGATGATCAAGGACATGGAAGAGCTTGAGAAGCTCGGTGTGAAGTTGGACTTGGATCTGCAGAATGATATTATTCTGCAATCCTTGACTGATGCATATGGGCAATTCATCATGAATTACCACATGCATAAACTTCAAAATTCCTTGGCCGAATTAATGAATATGCTGGTTACCGCTGAGCTTTCTATGAAAGGTTCTAAAGGCTCAGTTCTTGCTATGGAATGGACTTCTTCCAAAAGAAAGTCTTATGGAAAGAAAAAGAAGTCTGTGAAAAAGCAGAAGGTGGAAGGAGGAAAGAAGAAGAAGGCAGAGCCGAAGAAGAAGGCCGATGTCAAAGGAAAGTGTTTCCATTGCAACAGCGACGGCCATTGGAAGCGGAACTGCCCTACTTACCTGGCCACCCTGAAGAACAAGAAGGAAGGTCCTTCTGGAGGTATGCTCGTTATTGAGTCTAACCTTACGGTTTCTTCTGCATCCAGTTGGGTGCTTGACTCTGGTTCTAGTGCTCATCTGTGCACTTCCATGCAGGGTCTTGAGGATAGCAGGAGGCTGAGGGATGGAGACATGATCCTACGCATCGGTAATGGAGCAAGAGTTGCTGCAGTGGCCGTGGGAACATACCCTCTTCGATTACCATCTGGTTTAGACTTAGTTTTGAAAGACTGTTATTATGTGCCTGCAGCTAGCAGGAATTTGATTTCTGTTTCATGCTTAGCACTAGAAGGCTATGTGATTACCTTCTTTAAGGACCATTGTAACATTCTTTATGAAAGAAATAAAATTGCAAATGGTTTTCTTATTAATGGTCTTTATCAGCTACATATTGATGTATCTGTTCTAACTATCGAGCAAAACGTGAATGCCAAACGACCTAGGGATAGTCCAAATGATAGATATCTATGGCACCTGAGATTAGGTCATATAGCAGAAGATAGGATCAACAAATTGGAGAAAAATGGGCTATTGAGTCCATTGACTTTCGAGTCATATCCAACTTGTGAATCTTGTCTTCAAGGCAAAATGACTAAACTCCCTTTTGTTAGGACATGGGGAAAGGGCCACAGATCTCCTTGCCCTAGTACATACTGATGTGTGCGGCCCATTTGATGTGCCGGCTAGAGGCAATTTTGTCTACTTCATTACCTTTACCGATGATATGTCTAGGTATGGGTATGTGTATCTTATGAGACACAAGTCTGAAGCTTTTGAAAAGTTCAAAGAATTCAGACATGAAGTAGAAAAACAAACTGAAAAACCCATTAAGGTTCTTCGATCAGATCGAGGAGGTGAATACCTTAGCCGGAATTCCTAGACTATCTCAAGAAAAATGGCATAGTCTCTCAATGGACTCCACCAGGAACACCTCAACTCAACGGGGTTTCAGAATGGAGAAATCGGACTCTATTGGATATGGTTCCGATCCATGATGAGCTTCACAGACCTTCCTGATTTTCTTTGGGGATACATTCATTGTTAACTTCAATTTATCTACTGAATAGGGTTCCCTCTAAAACCGTTCCTACCACACCGTATGAGATATGGCATGGTAAGAAATCAAGTCTGAGTCATCTCAGAATTTGGGGTTGTCCGGCTCATGTCAAAAGACAACAAGCGGACAAGTTAGAGTTTAGGTCCTTCAGAGCTCGATTCATAGGATATCCTAAAGAGTCATTAGGATACTATTTCTACATTCCAGAAGACCATAATGTGATTGTGAGTCGACATGCCATCTTTCTTGAAAAATAGTTTATTCAAGATAGCGGCATTGGAAAGCAGATTAAGCTTGATGAGAAAGTCTCACAAGTACAACGAGCTAAGGACCAATTGGAACCAAATCAGGTTGAGCCAATAAGAACACTACCTCCTCCACCTCGTAGATCGGAAAAGAGTTTTCCCATCCCCCTGAAAGATACTTAGGTATTATTTCAGAGGAAGTAGAGAAAATGTTCCTCGTAGGTAATGGTGCTCATGGTGATGATCCCAAAACCTACAACGAGGCGATATCAGATATCGACTCCGAGAAATGGCTAGAGGCAATGCAGTCAGAAATTGACTCGATGCACTCAAACCAAGTCTGGACCTTGGTAGATCCACCAGAAGGTATAGTACCTATTGGGTGTAAATGGATCTTCAAGAGAAAGATTGGTGCAGATGGGAATGTGGAGACATTCAAGGCTAGACTAGTGGCAAAAGGTTATAGTCAACGCGAAGGCATTGACTATCAGGATACCTTTTCTCCAGTGGCTATGCTAAAATCCATCCGCACATTGCTTGCCGTTGCAGCCTATTTCGATTATGAAATATGGCAAATGGACGTGAAAATGGCATTCTTAAATGGATATCTTGAGGAAGATATCTATATGGAACAGCCGCTAGGTTTCACATCCAGTGATACTGATCACAAGGTTTGCAAGCTGCAAAGGTCCATATATGGACTTAAGCAAGCATCTCGGAGCTGGAACACTCATTTCAATGATGTGATCAAAATAGTTTGGTTTCATCAAAAATGAAGAGGAACGTGTGTCTTCAAAAAGGTCAGTGGGAGCGCTGTTGTCTTCCTCGTATTGTACGTGGATGACATCCTCCTTATTGGGAATGATATTCCCATGTTGACGACAGTCAAAATATGGTTGTCCAAGGAATTCTCCATGAAAGACCTAGGTGAAGCATCCTTTATTCTAGGAATTAAGGTCTATAGGGATAGACCGAATAGGATGCTAGGACTTTCACAGAAGATGTACATAGAGGAAGTACTAAAGAGGTTTAGTATGGAAAACTCTAAGAGGGGATTAATACCCTTCAGACATGGTATTCATCTTTCCAAGAAGATGTGCCCTAGCACACCTGAGGAAATAGAATGCATGAGCAAGATCCCTTATGCTTCTGCAATAGGGAGCCTCATGTATGCCATGCTATGTACACGACCTGATATAGCCCATGCTGTGAGTGTCACAAGCAGATATCAGTCAAATCCAGGTGAAGAACACTGGACTTCTGTGAAATGTATCCTTAAGTACTTGAGAAGAACTAAGGATATGATGTTGGTCTTTGGTAATGGAGAACTCCAAGTCCAGGGATACACAGACTCGGATTTCATGTCCGATATAGATGATCGAAAGTCGACATCTGGGAGTCTGTTTGTGTGCAATGGTGGTGCTGTCAGCTGGAAGAGTTCCAAGCAAACGTGATAGCAGATTCCACCATGGAAGCAGAATATATCGCTGCATCAGAGGCTGCGAAGGAAGCATTCTGGTACAAGAAGTTTGCTGCAGAAATTGGAGTAATGCCATCAGATGCCATTCCTCTATACTGCGACAACAATGGCGCCATAGCCCTTGCTAAGGAGCCGAGGTCTCACCAAAAATCCAAGCACATTGAGCGGCGATACCACCTCATCCGCGATTACCTCGAGAAGGGTTACGTCGAGGTCAAGAGAGTCAACTCCACAGATAATGTGGCAGACCCACTTACAAAGCCGTTGGGCCAGCAGAAGATCGAAGCCCACCTTGAGAAGATGGGACTTAGACTTGTAGCCAATTGGCTTTAGGACAAGTGGGAGATTGTTAGATATATGTGCCCTAGAAGCCAGAATTGGCTGACACTTGTAATACACTTCTAGGGGCAAAATTATAATTTTGACTATAAATCAATAAAATGGGTTATTTTCTATCACATATGTGTATTTAGTGTCTGTGATACATCCTTTGAGTTAATGGTAATGATAATTCATATTTTCAAGAGTTGAAAATTTAAGACATGAATAATCATTATTAACTCATAAAATGCTCCCGACCATAGGATCATCACGAGGATGGTGATTGATCCGGAAGGTTGGTGTACAATCGCTTCTCTTTAGTAGATGAGTCTTGAGTCTACGGTGTGGAGACACCGGAGCGAGAGTACAGGTACTCGTTAGAGAACGAGGGCACTGAGCGTGACCACCTCGAGTAGTCATTAGGAAGTCTACCTTCTCGTCAATGACTGACTCGATGCTGCAGTAGTGTGTCTGGTTCTTTGACCTGAGGTGCATCGGCAGTTCACCTTGAGGGTGTTATAGTTTGACTACACCATTACTCGGTCTCCTAGCCATATGGAACCCTGAGGTGTATGTTGGCTATAGCATGTTCATTGTAGGAACTGGATTGCATCAAGATGGAATCTATCTACCTCGGTGGTAGAGGAGCAGCCCTATGATGATCATGAGAATCAAGTCCAGAAGCCCATGGCCATGGCAGAGTGAAATAATAGAAAGAGTTTCTATTTAGGTTTTCACATTCGGACTTGAATCGAATGATTACATCATATGACAGAGACTAGGGTTTGACGAGTTCACCTTAACCCTAATCTGATCGGGGCTCAAGATAGAAGAACTTAATCACACAGGTAGCTGCACCAAGAGGTTCGCATTCAGCTCTGATGGGTTGCCACCATATACTGCTAGGTGTCACTGGTGGATTTTGGGAGCAATTAGAATGATTTAGATGATCGATCATTCTAGCTGTTCGAATCAGAAGAGTTCTGATCCATCGAAAGGAGTTTCGATGATGTCGATGATAGAGATCATGACATATCCCATTACCATACAGAACTGAACCTAACTGGGTCACACAAACAAGGGTTTGAATCTGGTGATCATCAATTGAACTGATCAGTTCAATTGATCTGAATGAGATTCAATTAGGTTCAAGGAAATCGTGCTAGCACTCGATTGAACCTAACGTTCTTCTTTTACTATCATAAATAGTTATGTCCTGACTGAGCCAAAGGAGTTTGTGCTCAATCAGAGGCCTTCACTTATGGTCTGACTGGAGCTTGTCCAAGTCAGAAAAGGTTGTCTTATTTTGAAATAAATTTGAGACAATACCTACCATTTTTGGTCACCTGCTACCATTTCTATCCTTTGACTTTGGTCAAAAGTTGACCTTTGACCTTGGACATCTGCCCATGTGTCATGCACTTATTGGAGAGTAGATAGGGGCTTGTCCCCTCTCTGGAAATTGGAAAGAAGGGGGTGCATGCTTAGGATGGCGTACGCCCATGGATGGGGATGCTGGAGTCCCATACGGATGGGACTTCAGGTTGCTTCTTGGTTTCTACTTAGGTGGCCCTTGGGTATC
This sequence comes from Cocos nucifera, assembly GCA_006176705.1. NCBI lineage: Eukaryota > Viridiplantae > Streptophyta > Magnoliopsida > Arecales > Arecaceae > Cocos > Cocos nucifera. Next base: position 81,256 of record QRFJ01001807.1, on the reverse strand, counting down.
TACTTTGACCAGTCTTAGGCACCATCTAAGAATGAACCTGTAGGTCTCTCATTTGATTGGATCAGGTGATGTCATCCCACTAATCAGATTTAGATCTGATTGCATGAAGCAACGTGATTGACCGGGGTGATGCAGCACTGCATGGTGCAGTAGAGTCTATAAATAGACCCTATCTGCGCCCACTTTTTAAATGAGTTCATCTTAGCCCACACCAAAAGGATGTCCCTCTCCCTTTTTCACACCACCATCTAGCCCTCTCCCTCCTCTCCATGCCCAAGAAAGTTGGGTCCTTCAGATTAGTGCTAGTTAGGCAAGAAAGGCTGACGAAAAAGGAAGAAGGCAGCACTGTTATAGAGACGATGAGTGATCTTTAGAAGGTATTTTGAAGATTCTTCAAATTAGATTCAGATCTAATTTTTGAAGAAAAGAAGGAGAAGAAGAAGATCTCCAGATCCAGTCCGAGTGGATATCGGTAGAGGCCAGGCGCTTGCGTGGCTAAATCGAGAACCTCATAGCTTCCACAGGATCATCAACGGATAATTAGATTACCCAAGATCAAGGTAAAAATTAATTCAAAATTAATTTAGTTTTATTTTCTTAATTATCAGATTATAAATCAGATCTAAAAAAGTTTTAGATCTGATTTGGATTTGAGAGAAAATTTTTGAAATATGCCTCTCGATCCAATCAGATCTGAATGAACCTAACCCAGAAAATCAGAATTTTCCTTCATATACATCTCATGTATCATTTATTAAATCACAAATGCATGCTTTTAGATATGATAAATCATAAATAAAGTCTAAAAAATAAAGTTTTAGATTGATCACATCGAATAAAACCTATTCTAGATAATTCATAGAACAATTCTACGACTAGTCTAGGAATTCATCATTTATTTCTCATATACAATTAAAAAAAATTATTTTTTATTTTTATATCTGATTATATCATTTATAACATCAGAAAATAGAAACAAAATGACCTAAAAAAATTTAATTATATCAAAAAGAAAAATAACACTAGACTATACATAGAATAATTCTATACCCAATCTAGACATGTATCTCATACAGCATTGATATGAATCTAAAATTTAATTTTTTGATTTTAGATTTGATCATATCTGATGTGACATCTAAAATTTTTTATATCATATTATAAATTATAATAAAAATTATACCTAAAATAGATCTAAAGAATTACAAATGCAGCCTGATACCAGTTGAAAAAAAAAATCCTATTTTCCGCCATAGGATCATTCAAATCTGATTGGATTTGATGGGACATTTGAAAAAAAAATTCTAAAAATCCTAATCAAATTTGAGACATCTCGAATCTAATCTTAGAGATCTGATATTAAAATTTAAAATTAAAATTAAATTAGATTTAATTTTAGTATTTGTTTGGGTAATCTGATTATCCAGTTAATGATCCAAATGCTCCTAAGGTTCTGGATGGAGCTATGCATGCACCTGGCCTCTACTAGAGTCCACTTGGGTTGGATCTAGAAGTGCTCTCCTTCTAGATCTAATCACCAAATATCAGATCTAGATCTGATTCATAGAGCCTTTAAAATAATTTTTGAAGGCATTGTGTTCATCTTTTGATCAGCAACTTCTTGACTTGATCTATGAAGCACTGCTCTCAGCACTTGATTGCAGATTTTTGCCCAAACATTTTGGGCATAAAAAGGGGAATAGGATCTGAAAGAGAGGAATGGAAAATGATGGGAGAGGCAGGGCTTCATCATAGTCTAAACACAATTGCCAAACACCTTTGATAATAGATCTATTTATAGATCTATGCACGGCCCTAGAGTCCTGGCACTTTAAGCAACCCTTTGCTTAAAGCAGAAGGACTCCATGCCATATCCCATTCTCTCTTAACTTTTCTTCTAATTTTTGTTCAATAAAAAATAGAAAATAAGGCATGGAAAAGAGATAAGGAGAGGAGTTTGGTGCAAACTTTAATCTCCCTTGTATTATGATCTTATCAAAACACATCCAAGCCTATCCATAATGGGTAACGCCATATGGGAACTTTCTAAAGGAAAACTACTTTTTCTTGCCATAGGATCGATTTGAGCTAACTAGATCGGTAGAGAATATTTTAAATTTTTTTCTATGGATTCTAATTAGATAAGAGAGTTCTCTGATCTGATTTTAATGATCCAATATTAAAAATTAAAATTAAAATTAAAATAGTAACATCTGATGTTACCTTTAGGGTAAATTGCCTTTATCCTATTGATTATCTGCGGAAGCTTTGGATTCAGGATCATGCCGCACACATGCCTGACCTCTACCAAAGTCCACTCAAACTAGATCTAGAAGTGCTCTCCTTCTAAATTTGATCACCAAAAATCAGATCTACATCTGATTTTGTTTAGCCTTCGAATCAACTAATGAAGGCAGCATGCTCGTCTTACGAACGTCGTCTCTTTCCTTAAAATATTTGCACCAATTTCTTTGGACCTTCTCTTGGAACCTTAGCCCAACCTTTGGGCATGGAGAAGAAGAAGAGGAGGGGCATAGAGAAAGTGGGGATGGAAGCAAGAGGGGCTTTGGGGTGTGGAGCAATGACCATATGAAACCCTAGGCCGTAGGGTCTCTTAAATAGAGCCCTACGCCACCTTAGTGTTCTAATCAATCAAGCAACCAATTGCTTGATTTGTTTCTAATTTCTTGACAAATTTTCATGCCAACTCACATCAGAATTTCCACCTCAAATATTTCATATAATGCCATACAAAATAGGTAGGGAGAAGGAAAGAAAGTTTGATGTGTGATGGATTCTTCCTTCTCTCTTAGAGTTTGATCTCTATCCGTTGCCCAGCTATGCAACCCAAGAGAGGGGGGGGGGGTGAATTCGATTTTTAAAATTTTAAAGCTAAATTAAAGATATCAAGATTGAATGATGATATGCACGATGTGTGTGTGAAGTAATTTAGACAAAAGAAAAATAAAAAAGATTAGAGAGGAAGAATTTAACAAACTAAGAAAAGAAAGATAACAAGCATACCACAAACAAGCAAGATTTATACTAGTTCAGTGCTTTTCTTACACCTACATCCACTCTCCAAGCTCTTACTTAAAAATTAAAATTCACTAACCATATTCAAACTGAATACACCTTTGGAAACCTCCAACCCTAGCTATCCCAAGCTAGAACACTTGTATCCCGGGTACAAGCCAACCCAATGCAATCCTATTCTATGTTAGGATCAACCTTTCCAAGTTTTGGAACCCTTCCAAAACTTGAATCAAAATAATAAAGCAGAGTAAAAGATTTAATGACAATCAAATACAAGTATAGCTATCTTTGTGAGCAAATAAAACCTTAAGAATACTTTTCACAAAAGTTGAGGATGCTTCTCTGATTTTCCTTAAGGTTGTTGGAGACTTGAAAGATCTCTTGAGAGGTTAGTAAACTTGAAGATGAAAGCTTCTTTTCTTAATTAATACTTTTTGCTTAGGGCTGATAATTGAATCACCCCAATCTCTTATGTTTTCTCTATTTAAAGCCATTTAGATCTTCAATAGGTGGAGGAGAGAATCCTAAGCAAGATTTGTAGATGTTGGAGACATTAAAGAAACCATTAAAACCTACAAAAATAAGAAAAAAATAGCTATTACAGAAAAAGTTTCGTTGCAGGGGTCGACTCATTGGTCGACTCATGGCATAGGGGTCGACCTCAAGATTGACATCTAAGACAAAATCTAAAAAAATAGGCATTCTATATTTTTAGCCTTCAGAGCAGCAGAGGTCGACCCTAGGATCGACCCTTGGCATAGAGGAAGCATGCCAAACAATCCTTTTCAGCAGGAGACGACCTAGTGGCCGACCCTTTTGCTTCAAACTTAATTTTCTCTCAAAATAATCATCCAAAAATCATGGAACTACCTCCAAAGGATTAGAAATCTTCTATACTTGCTCTTGAGGCTCTTAGATCTAAACTTGATAAAATTATGATTTTGCCCCTAAAATAGAAAGTCTTTTTTCAAGCCAAATTCATTAGTAATCTTCTCAAATGCTTTGTAATTATCAAAGTCTATTCTTGGAGCAACAATCTCCTCCTTTTTGATGATGACAAAATATTTGAGCATAAGCAAAAACAAAGCATGTAGGCTTTGATTGAGGATTTCAAAAATTTTGAAGGAACATGCTACATCACATACCATGATATTATATTCAATTATTTGATCAATATAGAATCAAGAGAAGTTTGATGATTACTTATAGTCAGGCATTTAAATGATTTGCAAAAATGTTTGACTTATAGGAATCGGATCTAGGATTTTAGGATTAGATCTTGAAACTTTTTTAAAATTAGGCAACAAAAGATTAAAATCAATCAAAATTAATCTAAAATATCCTAGATCTAAAATTTTATTATATAATTATTTCATGATATTTAAATCAAAAATTAAAAATTAAATAAGAAAGAAAAGGTTGATTATATCAACCTAGATCTATACTACATCCAATGTAGCTATAAAATAATGGATCGAATCTATTACCTGAGCAAGTTAGATGTTCTAACTTACTGATATGGGCATGAGGATGAAGTCATGAGCTGCACATGCATCCGGCCTCTAGGAGTCATCCACATGAGCCCACGAACACAATCAATGATCTTGATGCAGAAAATCAGCATAGTATGCTAGCACTGTGTTAATCTCTCTTCGACGGACGATCTGATGCTTTCTTCTTTGAAACATGGATACTCCAAAATACTAAAAGAAAGAGAAGAAGATTTGTGATGCCGAAACACCTCTCATAAGCTCACAAAAAGGGAGGAAGAGATCTAGAACAAAAAACCCTAGAAGAAGACCATCTTCTTTTTCTTTGTTCATTTTCTAGACACCCTGATTTGTGTTTTTAATATCTCAATGACCTAGATGAATTTTTCTCTGATTTTTCTATACTGAAGAGATCTCTCAAATGTCTATAATTCATAAAAAAATTAATAAAAAATTTTCTTTAAATACAGAGATATGTAGAGTCCAAGTTAGGTCAAAAGTCTAGACTAGAAAGGACCAAATAAGGGAAGTTGTTGGGACGCCCAATTCTTGAGCGACCCACCCTTTTTTTTTTTTTTGCCATGGACCAGCAAGGGAGGATGCAAATAAATCCAAAAAAAATGTGTGTGTGAGAGAGAGAAATAAGGGAGGTGGCGGTATGAAAGGAAGGAGGACTTTTAGTTGACTAGGAATTCTATCTCATAGAATCCTAAGCGAAAACAACTTTCCTTTTTGACTTGGTCATGCAACAAACTTCCATATGAGAAATAGAAGAAAGAAAGTGGGGCATGAGAAGCCTTTGGGCATGGAGAATTTTATATAAAAATACAAAGAGAAAGGGGTGGGGCGTGAGGATTAGGTGGTGTAAGGAATAGAAGTTCTAGTCACACTAGGACTCCTCTTTTGACCTGGCCAAACAAGGTCTTTTAACCAAATAAAAACAAGAGTAATCCAATCCAATTAAATAAGGCCCTAACCTATTTAAGGACTTATTTAAATTAAATTTAATTTTATTTTATTTTCTAATCAAATTAAAAAATTTGGTTGATCCAAGTCCTAGTTTGACTAGGACTAGTTCTTCCTTGCACTTGGCTTATCGAATAAACCAATTGGATTTGATCCAATCAAGACTAAATCAGATCTAATTAAATCATATTTAACTAAACTTAATCTTAACCTACTGGCTTAATCAAATTAAGCTAATTAGCAATCGAATTGCTTATCGATCCTCCTACAATACTTGCACTAGGTCAAACATCAACCGTATTGATAATTTAACCCTAAAATGATTCTAAATTGCTGATCAACCATCCGATTAGAATATGAACTCTAATGTGTGTGATCTCATAGGTCTGAACCTAAGCCGTTAGCATAAAAATAAATTTCTATATCAATCAAAGTGTCCATCTAGCAATGATATCCGACGATCGAATAGGTTGAATGTGTAGAACACCATCCTTAGAACCCATGTAGATATAATTTCTATATAATTCATCCCCTTGACCATAATGCTCATAGGACACCTCAAAGTTCAACTATCAATTTTGATCAGGTTGTCCACATTGTATTTTAAAATATCAAATCCATCTGATGGATTATTTTGGTCAAGGTTTTGCTATATTGAAATATAGTGATACATTCTTCTCCAACTCTTGGAGTGGTCAATTCCATCTTGATCATACTCTAACTTCGCAAGGACTTAACTATGTCCAAAAGCCTTTCGTTGCTAAATTAAAAATTTAGTTAGTCTGGTACCAAAGCATAGTGAGTTATTTGCAAGTCTCTGAGGTGATTTTAGGTCTAAGAGATACTTATACCTATATCCCATCAAAGACATTCTTGACAGTAGAATTCTCTGTAGTTGGTCACATTCAATGATGATGTACCCATACATCTCACCTGTATGCCATATCAGTGTCTCCACACTCCTTGGTTAAGAGGACAATCAATGTATATGGCATATAGTGACTTATGCTTGATGGATGCTGTGGTCCTAATTAACAGCCTATCCTTTGGTCGTGAACAAATTTAAGGATTAATCGATAAATCCTCTCTTTATCGAAACTAAATAGTCCAAAGAACTTCATCACAATAATGGAGTTCATTAGAAGATGTAAACATATGATGAAAAAGATGCCAAAAAAATTTATTAATTAATAAATCAATTAATATCTCAATTGTCAATAGATTGATGATTTTCTTTGGGATATAATTTTCAACAACTCCCACTTATCCTAAAGCCACTCGACATAGTATCTAATACCCATCTTTGACTTATGGTTGTTGAACTCCTTGATTGCTAGGACTTTAGTGAAGGGGTCGGCTCGGTTCTCTTTTTTATCAATCTTCTAAAGGTCGACGTCACCATGATCCACGATCTCACAGATCATATGGAAGTGGCGTAGAATGTGCTTTGTCCGCTGGTGTGCCTTCGGCTCCTTTGCTTGAGATATGGCATCAGTGCTGTCGCAGTAGAGCAGGACTGGACCATCAATGGAGGATGCTACTTCGAGCTTAGTAATGAACTTCCTCAGCCACACATCTTTCTTTGCTACATCTGATGCTGCCATGTACTTTGCTTCGCAAACAAAGTCAGCCACTGTATGCTGCTTGAAATTTTTTCAGCAGATGGCTCCACCATTTAGAGTAAAGGTATACTCCGACACACCTTTGCTATCATCATGGTCAGATTGAAAGCTGAAGTTTGTAAACCCCATAAGTTTTAGATCTGACTAACCATAAACCAATCATTGGTTCTTAGTATTTTTCAAATACTCAAGGATGGTTTTAACCACCTTTTAGTGATTTTCTTCAGGGTCAGACTGGTATCTACTCACTACTCCTAGTGAGTATGCCACGTCTGATCTCGTACATGTCATTGCATACAAAATAGACTCCACTGTCGAAGCATATGGTATTCTACTTATACGCTCTCTCCTTTCAGGAGTTATCGGACAATCCTTCTTAGAGAGAGAAATTTTTTGGCCTATCGGAAGATAGCCTTTTTTGGAATTCTACATGCTGAACCTCTTCAGCATAGTTTCTATGAACGTGGTCTGGGATATATCAAGCATCCTTTTAAATCTATTTCTATAGATCTTCATCCCTATGATGTAGGATGCTTCACCCAAGTCCTTCATGAAGAACTGTGAAGACATCCAGACTCTTATTCCTGGTAGTGTAGGGATGTCATTTTCGATTAAGAGAATGTCATCCACGTACAAAATAAGGAATACCACTACTGGACCATTTTCCCATTTGTAAATATAGGATTCTTCTCCATTCTCAACGAAGCCATACATTTTGATCACTTTATCAAAATGCATGTTCCAACTCCGAGATACTTGCTTTAATACATAAATCGATCTCTGAACCCTACAAACCTTGGACTCATCTGTGGATGTGAATCCCTCAAGTTGTATCATATACACCTCTTCGGTTAGCTCTCTATTTAGGAAAGCCATCTTCATATCCATCTATCAGATCTCATTATCCAGATGGGCAGCTATTGCAAGCATTATTCGAATGGATTTGAGCATTGCCACCGGAGAGAATGTCTCATCATAGTCAATACCATAACGTTGATGATAACACTTGGCAGCTAGATGGGCTTTATAGATCTCCACCTTTTCGTCTGTGCCTCTTTTTCTTTTGAATACCCATTTACACCTAATGGGTTTAACCCCTTCAGGTGGGTCAACTAATGTCCATACATCGTTGACCTTTATGAAATACATTTTGGATCTCATGGCTTCTAGTCATTTCTCAGAGTCGGATCTCTACATCACATCCATATAAGTGATTGGGTCCTCATTATTCTCATCGAGCTCGATGGGATCACCATCCTAGACTAAGAATCCATAGTATCTATCTGGATGGTGCGGTACTCTACTGGATCGTCTTAATGGTAAGGGTTCATTAGGCTTCAGATCTGATCTGATCAAATCCAACTTAGGTTCAACATTCTATGCTGGACTCTACCTATTGAACTTCATCAAGTTCAACCTTAGAGACAACAGTTCCTTCAATAAGAAACTCCTTTTTCAAAAGGGTTGCCCTAAGGCTGAAGAACACCTTTTATTCATCAGCATGGTAGAAATAGTATCCTTTGGCTCTTTTCGGTATCCTATAAATGCACACTTGTTAGACCTAGGTCCAATTTATCTGTAATTATTCGTTTGACATAAGCCGGGCACCCCCAGGCCTTGAGGTGTGAATGTACTGGCTTACGTTTTGTCCATATCTCATATGGAGTTTTAACTACATATTTACTTGGAACCCTATTTAAAAGATAGCAAGCCGATTCGAGCGCATATCCCTAACGGGATATCAGCAAGCTGGCAAAATCCATCATGGATCGAACCATATCTAATAGAGTCTGATTCCTCCTTTCAGATACACCATTATACTATGGTGTTCCTGGAGGAGTCCATTGGAAGAGAAGTTCATTCTCTTCTAGATATGTGAGAAACTCACCAAAAAGGTATTCTCCTCCTCGATCAGATCGAAGAGTTATAACACTCTTTTCAATTTATTTTTCTACTTCACTTCAGAATCATTTGAACATTTCAAATAAATTCAACTTATGTTTCATCAGATAGACGTATCCAAACCTGGATAGATCATCTATGAAAATGATAAGGTAGACATATCCACCTTTGGCAGTAGTACTCATTGGTCCACATACATCAGTATGTACTAGTCCTAAGAGTTCAATGGCTCTCTCACCTTTTTTAGTAAAAGGTGACTTAGTTATTTTACCAAGAAGATAGGATTCACAGGTTGGAAGCAATTCACAATCACTAAGCTCGAGGATACCCTCTTAAGCCAACTTGCTTATCTTATTCTTGTTTATATGATCCAGCCTATAGTGCCATAAATAAATATCTATCACATTATCTAATATAGGATGTTTGCCAGTTGAATAGGCTACATTAATAGGTTATGATAACATATATACACCATTATTCAATTATCCATAGAATGCAGTAACACCTTTCGAAATGACATTACAAACTCATTTCTTTATTGAAATTTTATAATTGTTCATGGCTAAAAAGCCTACCAAAATTATATTTAAAATGAAACTAGGACAAAAATGATAATCACTAAGAACAACGGTACGAGATTCAAATATAAATTTCAAAATTCCTAAAGCTAGAACTGGAACTAGTCTTCCATCTCCAACATTCAAGAATCTCTCATCGTGCTCGAATCTTCTACTAACCTACAACCCCTGCAATGAATTGCAAATATGATAAGGGCTTCTGGTATCCAATACCCAGTCAGTAATATCATACACAGAGAAATTGCAAGGAGTTATCATATAAATACCTTGCATAGCAATAGCTTGCTTCTTCCTCTACATATTCGAGTCCATGGAGGCAATGTACTAAGGACAGTTTCTCTTCTAATGTCCCGACTTCTTGTAGAAGAAGCATTCAGCTTGACTCTTATCAGAATTGGTCTTTCGGGTTTGAGCCTACACAAATATCCTAGCTTGAACATGCACCTTCTTGGCTTTCTTCTTCTTGTTCTTCTTTCCTTTTCCAAAGGGTCGAGAACGAGATGATGAACCTCCCACTAAGTTTACCGACTCTTTATGGAGCTGGTGATCCTTCTCAAAGTTTTGAAGTAACCCCAGTAACCCATGGTAGTCAACTTCAGGCTTTGACATTCAATAATGTGTGTGGAATGGGAGATAAGACTTAGGCAGTGAGTTTAGTATTACATCTTTCCTAAGTTGTTTGTGCAAGGAAAAGCCGAGCTTGTTCAAGCGCTCTATCAACTCGATCATGTACAATACAAGATCAGTGATAGAGGCTCCATCCTGCATTCTAGCATTGAAGATGGCGTAATTAGTCTTATGCCTCTCAACATCATCGGGTGTGCCAAAAGAATCCTCCAACACTTGAAGCATTTCATTTGACTGAGCTATCTCAAATCTATGATTGAACTCATCGCTCATCACAGCCAGCATAATGCAACGTACCATGATTCGGTCACTAAGCCACTTCAAATAAGTGTCTCTGACTGTTCCTCGTGCATTGGCAACTGGCTCCTCAGGTGCAGGATCCGTCAGCACATATAGGATCTATTCATGCTCCAGGACAATCTTAAACTTTTGGTACCAACTACCGAAGTTAGATCCCACCAACTTATCATTATCCAAAAATGATCGGAGCGATAGAAAAGTGGCCATATCTACACAAAGAAAGAATATAACCTAATTAGTAATTGATTTATTAAACCTAAAGATTTGGACTTTAATCAAAAGGGTCTCCTACTATTTTATTTGAATTGGTAGCCTCTACCTCCAATTCGAGGATTATCTTAATTTCTTAGTGCGTACTAGAATCCACATAGGCTGTACAAAAGTCCAACTTTGGTTGGCCCACGCATGTACATCTAAGGGCAGGTTCATAACCAATTATTTCTCTAAATAATTTTTAGTAACTAAATTTTGCCCCAGGCCCTGATCAGTTGGCTTTGGCCTTCTTAGAAAAGGGTCCAGTTAGGTCCAATCATTAACATGACCATACTTGGTCCATCCAACTAATGAATGATCAGGCCTAACTTTGGTTGGCCCACCTGACCACCATTTAGCAAGATGTATCCAAGAGATCATATAATGAATGATAATTCCATCAACCGATGAGCACTAGGCCTTTGGGCCTCCAATGATTATCCAAATGATGGATCCATTATCATCCACTTTAATGGAAGGCTATGATCTAGTTATCATATAACTATTTCATTTTAGAAACCAAATAATTTTAGAAGATTTATTTATAGAAGTGAGTAGGTTAGATTAACCAACTTGTCATGATCCTCCCACTGGCTTCACCAAGTCAACTTATGGGAGACCACTAACAGGCTGGTCTAGGAGCACCTAAATCAGTCACACTGATTTACCTAGCTGACATAGGTCAACTCAAATTGTCAAGTGGTCTGATCAAAACTCAATCTCACCAAGAAGGCCAAGTAAGTGAGATCGATGGAAGGGTCTACCAAAGCTTACCTTAGACACCATAAAAAATCACCAGATAAGTGGGCTGCCAATTAAAAACCACTGATCGTATGTGCCAAACATACCTTAGGCACCAATTGGTTTAATTAGTCTTGATTAGATCAACCTAACAGTTCGAGCTAGACCTCTTAGCAAAGAATCAAGTCCATTTGGTTCTTGTTAAAGATATGAACTTGACCAACTACAACTACTATAATTGATCTAGAAAATCCTTGACTTAATCTAAGACAATAATTGATTAGATTTAGTGAATTCTCTAATTAAGTCCATTCTTTAATCTAACCTTATGTCTAACCTAATTAATGGACCTAATCCCCACTAACCCATTAATCCAATGTGTTATGATTCGTGTCATAGGATCTTCAATTTATAATCCTAGAACCTAATCAAACAACTTCTTAATTCTTAATTAAGTTCTGGACTGAGGGTTGGGATTTGGCTTTTTGAAAATAATTTTTATATTTGTAAAATATTTTTACAACATGATTCTATCAACCAAGTTACATGTTTGATTCATAATCAATATGCAAGTAAAATAAACATAAAACTACTTTACATCTAATCTAGACAGGTTCTTGTAATTGAAATAGTTTCAATAATAATCAATCATAAATCTTCCTAGATCAAATTTAATATATTTATGATGATTAAAATTATATTAAAATATTTTTAATTAGATCATAAAATTTTTTAGATCTAATCTAAAATTTTATGGTCAATATTTTAGATCAGCATGTACTAGGACAACCTACCCACTATAAGGGGTAAACCTCACAGCAGGACAACCTTATGGCAGTCCATGCAATCTAAAATATTTTATTTTTAGATATAAAACTATTTTAAATCTATTAAATTATAAGTAAAATTAGATTAAATCTAATAAATTTATAATTAGAGTCAGATAGTTACAAACTAGGACAACCTTTTCACTGTAAAAGATAAACCTTACAGTAGGATAACCTTATGGCAGTTCGTGAGATCTAAATCTTTTAATTTTAGATTTAATAATCATATTATAAATTAGATCTAATCTAAAAAATATTCTAAACATGCACAACAATCATGTAATAAAAATCTAGGCTCTGATACCAATTGTAGGAACCAGATCTGGGATTTTAGGATTAGATCTTGAAACTTTTTCAAGATCAAGCAGTGAAAGATTAAAATCAATCAAAATTATATTAGATCTAAGATCTTATTATATAATTATTTCATGATATTTAAATTAAAAAAATAAAAATTAAACAAGAAAGAAAAGGTTGATCATATCAACCTAGATCTATACTACATCTAATGTAGCTATAAAATAATGGATTGGATCTTTTACCTGAGCAAGTTAGACATTCTCACTTGCTGATCTAGGCTTAAGAATGAAGTCATGAGCCGCATATGTATCTTGCCTCTAGGAGTCATGCACATGAGCCCACGAATACGATCAGAGATCTTGATGCAGGAAATCAGTACAGTATGCTAGCACTATACTGATCTCTCTTCGACGGTCGATCCGATGCTTCCTTCTTTGAAGTTTGGATACTCCAAAATAACAAAAGGAAGAAAAAAAGATTTGTGATGTCGAGACACCTCTCAAAAGCTCACAAAAAGGGAGGAAGAGATTTTGAACAAAAAAATCCTAGAAGAAGACCCTCTTCTTCTTCTTTGTTCTTTTTCTAGGCACCCTGATTTGTATTTTTAATATGTCCATGATCGAGATGAACTTCTCTCTAATTTCTCTACAACAAAGACATCTCTAAAATGTCTACAATTCATAATGATTTTGGTAAAAAGATCTCTTTATATAAAGAGATATATAGAGTCCAAGTTAGGTCAAAAATCTAGACTAGGAAGGACCAAATAAGGAAAGTTGTTGGGGCGCCCAACTCTTGGGCACCCCACCCTTTTTTTTTTTCCATGGTCCAGCAAGGGAGGACATAAATAAACCCAAAAAAAATATGATAGAGAGAGAGAGAAATAAGGGAGGTGGTGGTACGAAGGGAACGAGGACTTTTAGTTGATTAGGAATTCTATCTCATAGAATCCTAAGGGAAAACAACTTCCCTTTTTGACTTGGTCATGCAACAAACTTTCATATGAGAAATAGAAGTAAGAAATGGAGGCATGAGAAGCCTTTGGGCATCAAGAATTTCATGTAAAAATGTAAAGAGAAAGAGGTGGGGCATGAGGATTAGGTGGCGCAAGGAATAGGGAGTTCTAGTCATACTAGTACTCCTATTTTGATCTGGTCAAACAAGATCTTTTAACCAAATAAAAACAAGAGTAATCCAACCTCATTAAATAAGGCCCTATCCTCTTTATGGATATATTTAAATTAGATTAAATCAAATTTAATTTTGATTTATTTTCTAATTAAATTAGAAAATTGGATTGACCCAAGTCCTAGTTGGACTAGGACTAGTTCTTTCTTGCACTTGGCTTATCCAATAAACCAATTAGATTCGATCCAATCAAGAGAAAACCAAATCTAATTAAATTATATTTAATTAGACTTAATCTCAACCTACTGGCTTAATTAAATTAAATCAATTAGCAATCAAATTATTAATTAATCTGCCTGCAATAATTGCACTAGGTCAAACATCAACCGTATTGATCGTTTAACACTAAAATGATTCAAAATCGCTGATCAACCATCCGATCGAAATATGAACTCTAATGTGTATGACCTCATAGGTTCGAACCTAAGTCGGTAGCATAAAAATAAATTTTTATACCAATCAAAGTGACCATCAAGCAATGATACCCGATGACCAGATAGGTTAAAGGTGTAGAACACCATCCTTAGTGTTAGATATATGTGCCCTAGAAGCCAGAATTGGCTAACACTTGTAATACACTTCTAGGAGCAAAATTGTAATTTTGACTAAAATCAATAAATGGATTATTTTCTATCACATATGTGTATTTAGTGTCTGTGATACATCCTTTGAGTTAATGGCAATGATAATTCATATTTTTAAGAGTTAAAAATTTAAGACATGAATAATCATTATTAACTCATAAAATGCTCCCGACCATAGGATCATCACGAGGATGGTGATTGATCCAGAAGGTTGGTGTACAATCGCTTCTCTTTAGTAGATGAGTCTTGAGTCTACGGTGTGGAGACACCAGAGCGAGAGTACAGGTACTCGTTAGAGAATGAGGGCACTGAGCGTGACCACCTCGAGTAGTCATTAGGGAGTCTACCTTCTCGTCAATGACTGACTCGATGCTGTAGTAGTGTGTCTAGTTCTTTGACCTGAGGTGCATCGGCAGTTCACCTTGAGGGTGTTATAGTTTGACTACACCATTACTCGGTCTCCTAGCCATTCGGAACCCTGAGGTGTATGTTGGCTATAGCATGTTCATTGTAGGAACTGGATTGCATCAAGATGGAATCTATCTACCTCGGTGGTAGAGGAGCAGCCCTATGATGATCATGAGAATCAAGTCTAGAAGCCCATGGCCATGGCAGAGTGAAATAATAGAAAGAGTTTCTATTTAGATTTTCACATCGGACTCGAATCGAATGATTACATCATATGATAGAGACTAGGGTTTGACGAGTTCACCTAAACCCTAATCTGATCGGGGCTCAAGATAGAAGAACTTAATCACACAGGTAGCTGCATCAAGAGGTTCGCATTCAGCTCTGATGGGTTGCCACCATATACTACTAGGTGTCACTGTGGATTTTGGGAGCAAATTAGATATGAATAGAGAAAAAAAGGATCTCCAGATCTAGCTCTAGTGGATATCGATAGAGGCCAGGCGCTTTCGTGGCTAGATCCAGAACCTTCCGCGCATAT
The DNA here is from genome assembly GCA_006176705.1 of Cocos nucifera. NCBI lineage: Eukaryota > Viridiplantae > Streptophyta > Magnoliopsida > Arecales > Arecaceae > Cocos > Cocos nucifera. Next base: position 65,894 of record QRFJ01001807.1, on the reverse strand, counting down.
AGGATCATCAACAGGGTAATAGGGATTACCCAAATCAGATAAATTAAATTTGATTTAATTTATTTTATTTATTTTATTTATTAAAATAATTTAATCAGATCTGAAACATCCCAGATCTGATACAGATCAAAGAAAAAATTTTTGAAATATATCTCTTGATCTGATCGATCTGAAACGAACCTGGCCCAAAAATAGGATTTCCTTCACCTAGAATCCATACGGATATAGTTTCCACATAATTCATCCCTCGACGATAGTGCTCATAGAATACCTCAAAGTTTAACTGTTAATTTGATCAGGTTGTTCACATTGTATTTTAAAATATTCAAATCTACATTTGATGGATTATCTAGCTAAGATTTTGCTACTATTGAAATACGGTGATACATTCTTCTCCTACTCTTGGAGTGGTCAATTTCATCTTGATTACACCCTCTATCTTTATAGCTACTTGACTGTGCCAGAAGCGTTCTATTTGCTGAATTAGAAATTCAGTTAGTCTAGTACCAAAAGCTATTGAGTTGCTTCCCAGTCCACTAGTGATCTCAGTCTAAGGATACTTTTTATCTATATCCTATCAGAGGACATTCTCGATCAGCAGAATGCTCAAGATTTGTCACGTTCAATTGATGATGTATCCATACATCTCACCTGTATGCCATACCAGTATCATCCATACTTCTTGATTAAGCAGACAACCAAACCTATATGGCATATACGACCTATACTCGATAGATGCTGTCATCCTATTAACAACCTATTATTTGATCTGAACAAATTTAAGGACTAATCAATAAATTCTCTCTTTATGGAAACTAAATAGTCCTAAGGACTTTATCACAACAATGAAGTTCATTAGAAGATGTAAACTTATGATTGAAAAAGATGTCAAAATTTTTTTTATTATTAATAAATTAATTATAATATCTCAATCCGTCAATAGGCTGGCGATTGGCTTTGAAACATAATTTCCCAACATGACTTACTTATTCCTTTTATCAATTACTTCTATTTTATTTCTTTTATCAATTTTACTTTAATTTTGCTTATAGCCCAATTTTATTTACTCTACTTTTCCTTTTTAGACATCATCAATTAAGATTTAAAATTTAAAATTCAAAAAAAAAAAGCCTCCCTCTTATGTTATTTCATATGTTTTTCTATTAGAACAAGAGTTTTAATAACAAACTTCAATTTACAACATAATGATCATAATAAAAATTAGCCAATTCATAAAGTTTCATTTCACATCATTCAAATGACATCATCACATATTTACATCCAAATGATTATCATAACATCAAGTCATTCAAAATTTATAAAGTGCTAAACATACAAAATATAAAGGTATCAAAAGTATTCATGAGAATTAGTCCATCAAAACATACAAAATTTATGATACAACTATCCATGACCCAAATAGCCAATAGTACCAATGCCATAAGTTTGATCCAAAAAATATAACCAACTATGACTTTGATCAACAACTCATAGAAACAACTAAGAGATACTAGATCATAACTAATACAAAGATGACTAAACTAAATCTAGTGAAGAATCATGGTTGGAAGCATCTGAATCAGATGAGAAATTAAAGATGTGATGGTGGTGTGATAGGGTCAAATTAGGAGCATGTCCCTCGACCAACATCTATCTGAACCATGGGTGTAGGTGCGGGCTCGAGCAGCTGGACGGGATGACTCAGGAGGCTAAGAGAAAGTTGCTGAGCAAGAAGAGTAATCCTAATAGTATCTAAATGATCCAGTGCTCTCGACATGGATTGAGTGGATGGCACCAAATCTATGTAGATAGTCCACTGGAATCTCTGAACTCTCTCCTCAGGAAGTCAAAACCACCCTCACAGAACACCTCAAAGTCTGGTTGCTCTCAAGCAGTAAGATTTGATATCTTGAATATCCTCTCTCATCTGGGATGAGCCAGAATCAAAAACCGCACCTCTACAAATCTAAAACCCTACCTATCAATCTCAAAACATATTCCCTCGAGGTCCTCAGCAGTGCAGAAAAGACTAACAGTAACAACTGAAAAATAGTAATACATGTGTAATCATACGATTATCAGAAGATAGGATGAAGTGATACTCTCGCTCTGAGTGGTACTAACTATCTGCTGAGATAAAAGACTGCAATCCCTTTGAGATAGGATATCGACAATCGACTGATCAATTGGTCAGTGAATCCTCTTGATCTGGTCATCAGTGAATCTAACATCTGTGTCTCTACTCCTCGATGGTGCAACATCTGCATCTTTCTCACTGACTCTAAGGGACTAGTCTCATGATCAGATAAAAACTGAAAGTTAGGAGATCCTCTATGATTCATGAGGAGGTGAAGATGGTCCCTCCTCCTCAGCACTCTCTACTTCCTCAGACTTTGGACCAACCGCCATCAATCTTGAAAAACCATGCGATGCAATGTGTGGCAGTTGATGGTATCGGTGTGATACATATGTCCCTAGCAGATAATAAATCATGCCTGCCACTCTTAGGGGCAAATAACTTGGTAACCATGGTGGTTAACACTCTCATTTCAGTAGAAAGAATCTTGGCCCTCTAATTTATTCAAATTTTCTTTAAATTCTCTCCCCAAGATGGCTTTTAGTCTTTCTTCTTTATGGGTTAGTTCCATTTCCTTGTAACCCTCACATGGTAATCTTAGAATTTTCCCTAGGTGAACTGGATCAAGAGTAATCTCAGTACCTTTAACAATAGATTTATTTTTCCATAAAAAGTATGCCAAATTTAGGTTAAACTCTCTAACCAAATTCCACATATGAGCTTCTTTCAACTTGCAAAAGTAATCCCATCCATGCTTTTTAATTTTTAACACATGAAAATCCTTCTTTCTCAAAGAAACTAAAATCAACATTCTTTCTCGGTTCAACCTTTCTATCCAAGACAAAGGGACCTACTTGGTGTAGAGGAACTGTGAAGATCGTCTGGAGGCAGAGGTTGGACCAGGAGTGGGCTATGGTGATGTTCTTTTTTGGTGGGCTTCTTCCTCTAAAGCAATGGATTGATTTCTCCTCTGTGATAGTTTCATTTTTGGTGCCATTCTAACCAAAAGAAGCCTCAATCCCATTCAAGAGAGTCAAGGAAAAGTGGAATAGAGAAGATTTGGAGAGGAGAAAAGGTTTTGAGGAAGGAGCGACGGTGGATTTTAGGGTGAGGGTTTGCTAGAACTTTTCAATCTGCCCAAATAAGAGAAAAAAAGAAAATGATTTGGTTCTTTAAGGGGTAATTTGAGGAGAGAATCTTGGGAGAAAGGAGATTTTGAGAGATTTCTTTGATTGATGGGTTGGGGAGAAAGGCCAATTTATTCGGGTAAAGGAGAAATAGGGGAGGTCGGCCTTTTGGCCGAAGGAGTTCATGATTAATAGGTCGAGCGGAAAGGATTTGATCAAATTACAAGAATGCCCATGAGTCATCCCTTAGGTCAACCCATGGCACAAGAAAAATCCAAAAATGATGAAAAATTCAAAAAAACTTGAGATTTTAGGGATTGAATTTTATACATAAGAGTGATCAAAGGTATGGTTAGATTTATGCTTTTGAGAAAAAAAAGTGATGATATAGGCTCAAAGTAGATTAAGATGATATTTTGATAGAAGGTGCTTGGAATCATAAAGGTGTTTAAGCTAGGGGATCAAGAATTCCTAATTCTCTCTAATCTCATAGAATTTATCTTTACTTAAGGCCTTAGTAAAAATATTAGCCAATTGATTTTCAGTACAAACATAATCAAGAATTATGTCATTATTTTGAACATGCTCTATTACGAAATGATGTCTTATTTCAATGTGTTTTGACCTAGAGTATTGGATTAGATTCTTAGTTGATTTATGGCACTAGTATTATCACATTCTTATGGAAGATTTATTTAGTTGGATGCCAAAGTCCTCAAGTTGTTGCTTAAATTCCATAAGATTTGTGCACAACAACTTTCAATCTGCAATGTTTCAGCCTCGACCGTAGACAATGCTACCGAATTTTGCTTCTTGCTAATCAAGAGATTATGTAACTCTAGAAATTAGCAAGTTCCACTAGTGCTTTTTCTATCTAATTTATATCCAGCAAAATCTGCATCTGAATATCCAATTAAATTGATTGATGAATTATTAGAGTACCATAAACCTATGGATTGAGTTTCTTTTAGTGATTTAAGTATTCTTTTTACATCATTTAAATATGATTTTTTTAAATTAGATTGAAATCGAGCACATAAATAAACACTAAACATGATATCTGATCTACTAGAAGTTAAATACAATAAAGAAACACAATCATGCCTCTATAAATTTTTGAATCAACACTTTAACGTCCTTCATCCTTATCAAGTTTACATGATGGATTCATGGGGTACCAATTGCTTTGAAGCTCTCCATCCTAAATCTCTTGAGTAGTTTTCTTGTGTACTTGCTTTGAGTGAGGAAGATCCCATCTTTTATTTATTTGATTTGAAGTTTCGAGAAAAATGTTAGTTCACCCATCATGCTCATCTCGAACTCCCCATGATGAGCTTAGCAAAAATCTTGATATAAAGTTTCAATTAGTAGATCCAAATATAGTATCAATACATAAATTTGTAATTACTAAGATTCATCATGATTTTTTAATAAAAAAAGGGTTTGTATCTACATTTCCTCTTGAAAATTCATTATAAGCAAGAATTACTTAGTTCTTTCATACCAAGCCCTAGGTGCTAGTTTTAAACCATATAATGCTTTGTTTAATCTAAAACATAATTTGGAATTGCATGATTTCAAACTAGGAGGTTGTTCTACATAAACTTCTTTGACAATATATACATTTAGAAAAGCACTTTTAACATCCATTTGAAATAGCTTGAAATTCATAAAGCATGCATAAGTGAGTAAAAATCTAATTGCTTCTAGTTTAGCAACAGATGCAAAAGTTTTGATCAAAATCAACTTCCTCTTCTTGATTATAATCCTTTGCAGCTAATCTTGCTTTATTCCTAATTATTTTTATTTTCATTCAATTTATTTCTATATACCCATTTTGTACCAATTATTTGATAATTTTTAGGTCTTGATGCTAAGGTCCATACATTATTTCTTTGAATTGATTAAGTTCCTCTTGCATTGCATTTATCCAATTATAAATCTTTTTCGGCTTCATCAATGGTTTTGGTTCAAAATGAGAAATAAATGCAAAATGATTGTATGCATCTCTAAGGGAAGAGTGAGTTCTTACCCCATGTGTAGGATCACCAACAAATAGTTCTTTAAAATGATCAATAACATACCTCCATTCTTTTGAAAGATCATTTGTACCTTGAGGTTGTTCTCGTTGTCCTTCACTTTCATTTTTCTGCTTGTTCTTTATGATCTCTTCATTTTGAATTGTTGAATCCTTTAGGATGACCTCCTTCATCTCTTCTATAAGGGGATCTGCATCATTAATATCCTCACTCTTCTTAATGGAAGATCATTAGATTCATTCAAAAACAATATGTATTGACTCATCTATGACTAAAGTTCTTTTGTAAAAACTCTAAAAGCTTTACAAGAGAGGAGTACCAAGAAAAATAGCCATATCAGATTTTGCATCAATTTTACCTAGTTTTTCTTTACCATTGTTCAAAATAAAACATCGACAAACAAAAACATGAAAATATGGCAATGTTAGGTTTTCTTCCTTTCCAAAGTTCATAGGATGTTTTTCTTTAAAATTTGTCTGATTAGGGCACGGTTTAAGATGTAACATGTTGTGTTAATTATTTTCACCCAAAAAGTATCTTGGAAGGTTGCTTTCACATAGCATAGTATGGGCCATTTCTTCTAAAGTTCTATTTTTTCTTTCTACTACTACATTTTTGTTGGGGGTCCTAGGTGCTCAAAATTATGGCCAATTTTTTTTTTTCATCATAAAATTTTTTTTTCATCACAAAATTTTTCAAAGTCTTGATTTCCAAATTTGGTTCTATAATTACTTCAATTGCTTTGAATTGAAAACTCTTTTACATTGTAACTTTTTGATAAAATCTTTTGGAAACATGAAAGTTTCATCTTTGTATGCCAAAAAAGAAAATCCATGTAAAACGTGAGTAGTCATCAATAATTATAAAATCATAATATTTTTCACCTAAGCTTGCTATTCTTGTAGACCAAACAAATCCATGTGCAAAATTTTTAATGGCCTAGAAGTTGAAACAATGTTCTTCGATTTGAATGAACTCTTGTTTGTTTTACCTAGTTGGCATACGTCATAATTTTATCTTTTTCAAAGTTTTAATTTGGTAAAACCGATAACTAATTCCTTTTTGATAAGCTTCGAAAGTGATGCATACTATGTGAGCAAGCCTACGATGCCAAAGCCAACTAGTCTCATTAATTTTGGCATTCATAGCTACTAGACATTGCACGTTTGTTATAGAAAGATGATTCAAATCTACCATATAAACATTACCATGCCTATGACCAACTAACTTAATGCCATCATCATTAGACTAGTACAAAGCACAATGAAGATTCAAAAATAACTTTGTAACCTTTATCACAAAGTTGACTAATACTTAAGAGATTGTGTTTTAAACCATCTACTAAATAAATATTTTCAATATATTTGGAGGGAATGATACTGACATTACCTATACCAATGATTTTTTCTTTGCCATTGTCTCCAAATATAACCATCCCTCCATTTTTAGCATCAAGCGTGATGAATTGGGACTCATCATTGGTCCATGTGTCTTGAGGATCCATTGTCAAGATATCATCTTCGATTTTCTCCTTTGGTTGCTAGACACACCTTATTCTAATGTGCTATAAGGCACAAGTTGGCTTGTTCATGAGCTTCTTCCTCTTCGAAGCTTGAGTCATCACTATCACTCATGTTGCCATCATAGCCTTTTTTATAATATTTCTTGGAAACCTTTTTAAGTTGAGAATATTCAGACCTAAAGTGCCTCGGCTTCTTACATTCATAGTGAGTAACTGGCTGCTCCCTATCCTTTTTCTTGTTAGCTTCTCTTTGGTAGGTACCTCTTCCTCATCTTATTCCTCTTCCAAAATCTCTTGACCTTTCTTATGAGAGAGCTATTTCTTCATCTGTTCTTCATCTTTCATTTCATCGGATTCCTCATTTTGTTGAGTGGTGGATGTAAGGGCTATTGACTTCTTTTTCTGACATCTTCTTCTTGATGTTTGTTTCCATGCTTAGCTCATGCATCATTAGTAATCCTAGAAGCTCCTCCAAGGATAAAATATTTAGATCTTTGGCTTCTTGGATTGAAGTTACCTTGGCCTCCCATATCCTTGGCAAAGATCTAAAGAATCTTTTCATAAGATCACTGTTATACATAAGACTTGCCAAGACTTTTAAGACAATTTATAATTCTGTAAATCTAGTAAATATTATAGTTATGACTCATCATGCTCCATTTGAAAAAGTTCATATTGTATACAAGCATATTAATTTTTGACTCCTTAACTTAATTTAGTGCCTTCATAAGTTACTTCTAACCTATCCCATATTTTCTTAGCCGACATGCATGTTGAAATATGATTAAATTCATTTGCATCTAGAGTACAATATAAAATATCATGGCTCTTACATTGAGTTGAGCCATTTTTCTTATCAATCTCATTCATTCCTTTTTGGGTTTGATTGATTTCCCACCATCAATTATCTTAATAGGTGCTCTGTGGTCCATTAACTATGATACTCCACATATCATAGTCAAGTGCTTGTATGAAAATTCTATTTGAGCTTTTTCATAGGTATAGTTTGTCCCATTAAAAGTGAGGTCGGTTTGTGGACTGTCCCTCGGCTAGAGAAATACTAACTTGGATTGCCATAGATCTTTGGCTCTTTGATGGTTAATCAAAGTAGGGCTAGAGCACCAGGCTTTGATGCCACTTGTTGCCAGCTATGCAACCAAGAGGAGGGGGACAGATGAATTGGGTTTTTAAAATTTTAAAGCTAAATTAAAAGATATCAAGATTGAATGATGATATGAAGATGTTATGTGTGAAGCAATTTAGTAAAAAAAATAAAAAAGATTAAGAGCAAGAATTTATAAACTAAGAAAGAAAGATAACAAAGGCATACCATAAAGAAGCGAGATTTATAGTGGTTCGGTGCTTTTCTTACACCTACATCCATCCTCCAAGCTCTTATTTGAAATTAAATTCACTGACCGTATATTCAAACTGAATACCCATTGGAACCTCCAATTCAGCCTATCGTAAACTAGAACACTATTTTTTGGGTATAAACCAAACCCAATACAATCCTATTCAGGTTAGCATGAACCTTTTCAGTTTTTGAACCCCTCCAAACTTGAATCAAATAGTAAAGAGAGTAAAAAATTAATGACAATCAAATACAAGTTATAGCTCTTTTGTAAGCAAATAAAACTTAAGAACGCTTTTCACAAAAGTGGAGAAGCTTCTCTATATTTCCCTAAGGTTGTTGGAGACTTGAATGAGCTCTTGAGAGGTTGGTAAACCTTGAAGATGAAGCTTCTTTTCTTGATAAATACTTTTTGCTTAGGAACTGATAATTGAAATCATCTCAAATCTCTTCTATTTTTCTCTATTTAAAAGCTTTTTAGATCTTCAATAGGTGGAGGAGAGAATCCTAGGTAAGATTTGTAGCCATTGGAGACATTAAAGAAACCATTTAACCTACCAAAATAAGAAAAAAAATAGCCATTGTAGAAAAATTCCATTGTAGGGGTCAACTTATGGTCAACTCATTGCACAGGGATCGACCATGGCATAGGGGTCGACCTCGAGGGCGACCTCTGAGATAAAATCTAGAAAAATAGCCGTTCTATACTTTTAGCCTTCGAAATAGTAGAGGTCGACTCTGGGATCAACTCTTGGCATAGAGACACATGCCAAACAGCCCTTTTCAGCATGGGACGACCCTTTCACTTCAAACTTGATTTTCTTTCAAAAATAAGAATCCAAAAATTAGGAAACTGCCTTCAAAGGATTAGAAATATTCAATACTTGCTCTTGAGGCTCTCAGATCAAAACTTGATAAAATTATGATTTTACCTCTGAAATACAAAAAGTCATTTTTCAAGCTAAATTCATTAGTAATCCTCTCAAATGCTTTGTAATCATCAAATTAATTTTTGGAGCAACACTATCAAACCTTTGATCAGTCAAATCTGAAATTTGATAGAGTCAAAGCCTATGCAATTAGGTGCATGGCCTAGGGGGGATGAGTGCACCAACTCCATTCGCATACAAAAAAGTGGGGGCTGTGCCCCCTAAAAAGTTTCCAGGAGGCGTGTGCCCTTGATCCCTTCTTTCTTACAATAGGGTCAACCTTTGACCCTAATTGTGCGATAGAAAAGACAGGTGACCAGAAATGGTAGGTGACCAAAATGGTAGGTGTTGTCCTAAAATCATCTGATTGAATTTGGGTAACCTTGTTCTCATCTAGACAGTTTCAATCAGGGTTTCGCTTGAGACAAACAGAAAGACTACAAAACGAGGAATGTAAGATTCAATCATGTGCTAGCATGATTTTCTTGAACCTAATCGGATCTAATCCAAATTAATTGAACTAACTCAGTCCAATTGGTCACAACTAGATTCAAACCCTTGTATGTGTAATCCAGTAGGTTCAATTTATATTGTATGAGAATATGTCATGATCTCTATCGTTAACATCATTGAAACATCTTTCGATGGATCAGAACTTTTTCTAATTTAATACAATATAGAATGATCGTTCATCCCAAGATCTTTCTAATTGTTCCAAAATCCACCTATGACACCTACAGTATATGTGGCTACCATTAGAACTGAAGTAAATTTTTGATGTAGCTATTTTATGGTGAATCGATTTAACTATCATGAGTTTCGACTGGATTTAGGTTTAAGGTAAATTCGGTCAAAATCTAAATCCGTCATATGAATGAATCATTCGATATTGAGTCTGACGTGAATCTCTTAATAGAAAAACTCTTTTCTATTATATTCACACTGCCATGGCCCATGGCTTAAAGGACTCAATCTCATGATCTTATAAGGGACTATTCACCACTATCGGATTGATAGACTCATCTTGGTGTGCAATCAGTTCTAACAATGAACATGTTATAGCTAACATACACCTCAGATCTGAATGGCTAGAAGATCGAGTTATGGTGCAGTCCAAACTATAAACACACACTCAAGGTGAATTGGTCCTTGCTCCTTAGATCAAAAGAACCTAACACACTAAATGGCACATCAATGTCAATCGATGAGAAGGTAGACTTTTGAGAGGTGGTCATGCTTCGGTGCCCTAATTCTCTAACGAGTTTCCTGTACTCTCTTTTGGTATCTCCTGCCATAGACTCAAGACTCATCTATCATAAGAAAAGTGATCAAACACTAACCACTTTTGGATGATAACCTCTAGATTATGTATGCCCTAGAAGCCGAATTGACTAACACTTTGTAAACACTATATAGATGCAAAATTATAATTTTGTATAAAATCATATAAATGGATTATTTTCTATCACATATGTGGTATTGATAGTGGTCCTGTGATACATCACTTTGAGTCTAATGGTAATGATGGATTCATATTTTTCAAGAGTTATAAAAATTTAAGACATGAATTTCATATTATTAACTCATATATTGCTCTCGACCGATGAGATCTCATAAGAGGATGGTGATTGATCAGAAGTTGGTGTATGATCAACTTCTTTTAGTAGATGAGTCTTGAGTCTATTCGGTGTAGAGACATCGGAGCGAGAGTACAGGTACTCGTTAAGAGAAGAGGACTGACATGAGACCACCTCGAGCATTCATGAGAAAGGAGTCTCCTTTTCGTCAATGACTAGCTCGAGCTAGTGTATGTGTCTAGTTCTTTGAATCTAGAGGTTGATTCGAAGTCACGTTGAGGGTGTTATTTTGACTCACCTTGACTCAGTCCTACTATCGGACCCGAAGTGTATGTTGGCTATAGCATGTCTTTGAGGAACTGGTTGCTACCAGATGGGTAATTATCTACCTAGTGGAGAGGGCAGCCACTATGATATATGAATCGTCAGCCATGGCATGGCAGAGTGAATAATAGAAAAGAGTTCTATTAGGGATTTTTCACATTGGACTGAATCGAATGATTACATTCATATGATCAGATATAGGTTTTGATGTGATCATCTACCTCAACCCTATCGGTCGGGGCTCAAGTATAGAGAGAACTAAATACATCAGGTAACTCAATCAGAGGTTTCAATTTTCAGCTCACTGTGGTTGGCCACCATAATGCTACTAGGTGTCACTAGTAGATTAATGCGAGCAAATTAGATAATTTTGGATCATCGATCATACTAGTTGTCTGAATCAAAAAAAATTTTTTTTTTCTAATCTATTAGAAAGTATTTCGATGATGTATGTTAGAGATCGCAATATATCCCCATTACCATTATGGAATTGAACTAACTAGATCACATAATAGGGATTTAGATCGGATAATCATTAATTGACTAAAAATCATTCAATTGATTTTGAATAAGATTCAATTAGTTCAAGAAAATCGTGCTAGACATGATTGAGCCAATGTTCCTCCTTCAAAATCATTAAAAGGCTTATCCTCGACTGAGCCAATGTATTGGACTCACTTAGAAACCTTTAAAACTTGGTCTGACTGAAACTTGGTCTAGGTCCAGAAAAAGGGTTATCTTAATTTATGAGATAAATTTGAGACCAACACTTTGCCATTTTCCATCATTGGCTAAAATCTTTGTCTTTGAATTTTGGTCAAATGGTGATCTTTGACAACTAGACATCTGAACAATGTGTCATGTAATACATAGGAGAGAAACATAGGCTTTGGTCCCCTACTAAAAAGAAGAAGGGAGGGGGCACAATGCCTATGGGAGGCATGCGGGCCCCAATGAGGATTATCCTAGAGTCTCATAACAAATAGGGACTTCAAGCTGCTTCATGATTTTAAATTAGGTGTGCCGAAGGAGTGCTGTTTGACCATTTTGGCACCACCTAAGGAGGTTTAGAGGAACTCCTAATTGAAAATTGCAAAATCCGAATGATGTCATGCCCACCAATCAGATTTAGATCTGATTGGGCATAAAAGAGCCAATGATGATTGGGGATGATGGTGGACTGCATAAGCGCAGTTACAGCTATATCAACCCTATCCGCAACCTGAATTGAGAGGCTTCTGCCTTTGCCCTGCCACAACAGCTTCCTCCTCACTCCTCTCCATGCCCCCTTCAGATCCTCTCTCTTCTATCCATGTCCCAAGAGTTCTTGGGCTCGAGTTTGGTGCGAATCCAAGCAAAAGAGAAAGGCGATAGAAAAGGAAGAAGGTAGCACTGCTGCAAAAGACAATGGGCTGATCTTCAAAAGTCATTTGAAGACCTTCAACGATTAGAATCTAGATCTAACTTTTAGAGCATAGATTGAGAGGATGATCTTTAGATCCTGATTGAGTAGATACCGATAGAGGCCAGATGCTTGCTGGCTACTCCCAGAACCTCAAGGCAAACATCGGGATCATCACAGATAATTGGTTCAAAAAATATAGGTATAATTTATTATTTATTTTATTTTATTTTTATTTATCAGATCAATAAGATCAGATCTGAAGAAATCTTAGTCTAATTTAGATCTAGAGAAAAAATTTTTTAAATATTTCTCTTTATCCATCAGATTGAATGAACCTATCCAAAAAAAAAAGTTTTCCCTTCAACTGATATCAAGCCAGGTTTCCATAATTAATTTAGATCTGATTCCTAATGTATTTTTGATCTAATAATTAGAATGTTTTAGATGTCACATTAGATGTTATTAGATCTAAAAATCAAAAATTAAAAAATTAAAGCATCTAGATCTAAGATGTAACAAGATGTAATAAATGAACTAGACTAGGAATAGAAAATTCATATGTATAGTCTAGCATAATCAATAATTTAATTTAGTTAAATAATAATTTTTAGATCTATTTAATTTACTATTGGGGATAAACATCACTCCATTGAATCCAGTTTGAGGCTTAAGTCTATGCCAGCTGGTAATCATGGAAGAGCTCAATCGGGAATTCACTCTTCCAGCGGTCGAAATCATTCGTGTTCGAACTCCTCCAGCAGTCAACCGACCAAACTCCTCCAATGATCGAAGCCGCCAGTCGAACCTCCTCAATGAATCGAAAGGCCCTAGTCGAACTCTCCCAGTGATCAAACTCCTCCGATCTTCTTCTGGATTCTCCTCAATCGGGCTTCTATGGGAGCCCGAACTCCTCGCAAATCTCTCCTTCAAGTCGGACATCTATGGTTAAGCCAAACTCTTCCAGATCCTCCTTGGCAGGCTTCTATGGGAGCCAAACTTCCTCCAAATTTCTTCTTTGATTGGGCTTCTATGGGGATGAACTCCCGTCTGCATTCCCTCCTCGATGGTTCTACGGAGCCTGAACTCCCTCGAATCCTTCCTTTGTCGGACTTCTATGGACCGAACTCTCTTTAAGATTCCATCCTTCAGTCGAAACTTCTAATGGGAGCAAATCCATCTGGTTTTTTTCTTTAGTCGGGCTTCTGTGGAGCCAAACTTTCTCTAGATTCCTTCTTAGTCAGGCTTCTTGGAAACCGAACTCCTTCTGGAATTTCTAACTTCAGTCGAATCCCTATAGGAGCTAAAACTCCTGGGCTCCTCCTTCAATTAGAATTCTATAAGAATCGAACTTCTTCCCCATTCTCTCCTTCAATCAGATTTTCCATAGAAGCCAAACCTCCTTTCTAGAACTTCCTCCATCTGTGAACTTCTATAGGAGCCAAACTCGTTCTGTCATCTCTTCCTTCAGTCGAATCTCTATAGGAATCCAAACTCGTTCTCGACTCTCCTTTCAGCTAGCAATTCCTCCTGGATAATTTTTCTCTAGCCATATTTCTTTGGAAAGTCTGAACTCTTCTGAATTGATATACATCAAACAGCTCTTCACCCCTCCATGCGCCCCGAGCGGTCAAATATGGAATGAACTGCGGCCGTCACTATCAGTCTATTGCAAATGACAACGATCCGCTATTGGGCGCCGATGGTTGTCACCAATCAAATCTACTGTAGGCGCCGTATAGGTGGTGCCTCCCCTCATGACTGACTTCGCCAGATCATTCGAGTGGTCGCTACCAGGCGGCTGCACTGTCCACCATCAACCCGCTACAAGCTCTACTATAAAAAGAGACCCTCTAAGATATATTTTCTCTAAGCTCTCCTCTCCCCTCTAAACTCTGTTGAACTCTTTCCTAAGCAACTCCATTTTTGTTGTCCAGAAGAGCTAATTTTGATCATCGAAAGGGTCCTACCGGAGGCACCACCACTGACTCTAGATGGGACCTTTGTTTTTCAGGTCACCGATGGCGACCTCGTCTTTCTCGACTCCAGTCGATCCGACGTCAATCAATTCTGCACCAATTTTACCATTTTATGATTTGTACAGTATTATAAATGTAATCTAAATAAATTAAAACAATAAATTTATTTAATTTTAAACTCATATGAATAGTGGAAATAATGCATGTTACGACTAGTTTTAGAATAGTTCTAAATATGTCTGGATAAAGTTTAATTTTGATATAGATCAATTTAAATTTCTATTTTTAGATATTTATGAGATAATTTTAGATCTAAAACATGCATGATATGATGACATGAGATATATGCAAAATATCTTTCAGTGATTAAGATCATTCTTTGTAAATGTGATATATGATATTAGATCCTACTATGTTTTGCTTAATTTAAATGTTTCCTGATTAAGAGTCTTCCCTTGGGGCCGTTGCCAGTCATAAGGAACGAAGGAAGAGATTTTTAAGAAGCCCCTCTCTTCCCATTTCGATGGGGTGTTCTTATGAATGTGTAGGGGGGCTGCGTGTTTCTCCTTAATCAAATCAAAAAACTATGAACTTACTTGTCGAAAACCACTAGATCCCTGAAATCCCTAGATTTACATTGTCTATGATTTTGTTATGAGACCCTAAACTAATAACATAATTAAAGTTAAATGAAATATAATTTAGTTTCTAAAAGTAAAGAATTTTCAGAAAATCTAAGACATTTCAAAATATGGGTTCGGGCTTTGGTAGCTCAATAGTCTATGCGGTTGATCAAACAAATCAGAGTTGGTTAGATGGGTAACAATGCTTAAATTGACCCAGCTAATAGGATTAAGTCTGGTAGGTCGAAGTAAATGAGTGCATCGTCAAGAAGATCCTAATTAGAGCTTCAGATGTTAGAGTCTGGATTGTAGGCTAACCTGAATTGATTCTGGACTCAACAATTTGGTGTCTAAGGTAAGTTTGGCGACAGTACGATCCCGACTGAGTTTTTAATTGGAGCTACTGACTCAGAATGCGTTTCTTGATGAGTTATGGCATATCTCTTCCACTCATCTCACTTACCCTGACATAATCTGTTGATCAGTCTTGATCTAGGTGGCTTACATAATTTCCGAGCTAAACCCATGCCACTAGGTTAGTCATAATTGTTATACTAGTCCATCAGTTTAAATGAGACTGAATCAATCGTTCTCCCTAAGAAAAGGATTAGTCTAAGGTCTTCCACCATTGTAGATATGCGAGGCCTTCGCCGGGGTTGAATTATTCTCGCTGATCATAGTGGTTAGTTGCATCCAGAACAGAATCGCAACCATGTCTTTAGGCATTGGATCTAAGGGCTGGAGGATGGATGTGGCTTATAATATTTCGGATATGGTGAGGACCCCAATTAGATATCGAGTCTATGAATGGTGGGTCTGAAACTTAACTTAAGGAGGGTCAATTTCATGTGACGTGATGTCATGAATGTAGAGAGCCAGTTGGTGACCAGATTAGGAGAATCATTTGACAGAGTTGTTCAACTCATTTAGCTTAATCCCATCACAAATAACTATCGGGATGGTGATGAGTCGTTGGTGGAGACTTGATCCCACCCACTAAGAAATCATTAATCATGAAGATTTTGCGATTCCTACAGAGGATAGTGTAGGAATCAAGAAAATAGTGGAAGCTTAATTAAGTTTAAAAATAATCTTAACAAATTGATCCAAGTCAAATTTAAATCTACTAAGAGACATCTTTGACTCTTGTAAGAAAAATCTGCAAGTCCAACCCACTGGAGCCTATGTAATCCTGGCACACCGTAGACTTGGAACCGACCTAATTAATAGATTGGCTCAGGAATTTACAAAATTTTTTGAGTTTTGAGAGTTTAACTCATGTTTAGACAACAGGATCCCTCCACCCTTACAGCCCGTTCCATCTTAATAGAACGAGAGCATCTTTGAAAGATGGAATAGATCGAAGAAACAGAAGGCAGTACTAACATGTTGGGCTCGATGTCTGATGAGCTTCCAGCACCAAACTGAAGGATATTCGAGCAAACGCCCACAAATGTGGCTACCTGCAAGAAGAATATTTGGGTGAAACAGAGTCATGCGAGCCAAATTATGCAGAGTCCATCGAAATAACTTTTATAGGCTAAGATGCCGAGGGCAGCGTCCAAGATCACTGTTGATATGATCATGGACATGAAGAGCTTGAGAAGCTTGAGTGAAGTTGACAATGATGCATAAAATGATATTATTCTGCAATCTTGACTGATGATATGGGCGGTCTCATATGAATAACCATATGCATTAAACTTTAGAATTCTTGTCGAACTTATGAATATGCTGGTTCATTGAGCTTTCTATGAGGTTCTAAAAAGGCCTTCAAGTCTTGCTATAAAGGACCTTCCTTCAAGAAGAAGTCTTTCTAGAAAGAAGAAGAAGTTGTGAAAAGAGCAAAAGGTTCTAAAGGCTCAGTACTTGCTATGAAATGGACTTATTTACAAGAGAAAGTCTTTAGAAAGAAAGAAGTCTTGAAGGCAGAAGGTGGAAGGTGGAAAATAAAAGGAAGGCAGAGCTAAAGAAGAAGGCCACTGACAAAGAAAAGTTTTTCTATTATAATACTAATAGCCATGAAAGCGAAACTGCCCTACATACCTGCCATCCTAAAGAATAAGAAGAGATAGGTCCCTTTGGAGGTATGCTCATTATTGAATCTAACCTTACGATTTTCTTCTACATTCAGTTAGGTGCCTTAACTCTAGTTCTAGTAATAATTTGTGCACTTCCAGAAGGGTCTTTGATGATAGCCAGAGGCTGAGGGATGGTTAGAATACCTGCATATCGAAAATGGAGCAAGGGTTTGCTGCTGTGGCCATGCGAACCTATCTCTTTGACTACCGCTGACTTGATTAGTAACTAGGATTGCTATTATTGCCGCCTGTAACGAAATTTGATTTCTTATTTATGTTTAGCATCAAGAAGGCTATGTAATTTTTTATTTTCTTAAGAACCATTGTAATATTCCTTATGAAAGAAATAAAATTACAAGTGATTTCCAATTAATAGTTTTCTACCAAGTTACATATTGAATGATCTGTCTTTAAATATTTTGAAGCAAAAATATGCAATGCCATTGAGATCAAAAATGACCTAGGATAGTCCAAATGATAGGTATCTATGGACCTAAGGCTAGGTCATATAGGCAGAAATAGGATTAAAACAAAATTAGATAAAATCAGACTATTGAGTCTATTGACTTTCGAAGTCATATCCCAATTTGTGAATCATGTCTTCATGGCAAATGACTAAAGCCTCCTTTTGGTAGACATGAGAAAAGGGCCATACATCACTTGCTCTAGGTACATACTGATGTGTTGCGGCCCATTTTGATGTGCCGGCTAGAGTGCAACTTTGATTACTTCATAATTCCTTATCGATGATTTAATGTTGGATGGGTACATGTATCCTAATGAGAATACAAGTTTGAACTTTTGAAAAGTATTTAAGAAATTCAGACTAAAAGTCAAAAAGCAAACTGGTAACCATTAAGGTTCTTCGATCAGATCGAGGAGGTGAATACCTATTTAAAATTCCTGGACTATCTCAAGCAAATGGCAGTCTTCAAGGACTCTACCTGGAATACCTCAACTCAAAATGGGGTTTCAGAAGGAGAAAATCGAACCTATTAGAATATGGTCCCGATTTTAGAATGAGCTTCAATGACCTTTCGATTTTTTTTGGAGACATAGTTTTGTTGATATGGGTTGTAAGACATTACCTGCCATTTTTTGGTCACCTGCCATTTTCTTGTTCTTTGACTTTGGTCAAAAGTCTACCTTTGACTGGTCAAACATTGACCATTGACCCTTTGACTTTTGACCAACATGTCATGCCCTATTGGAGAGCTGGTGGGGTTTGTCCCCCTGCCAGAACCTGGCAAGGAGAAGGGCGCACGCCAAGGGTGGCGTGAGCCCAAGTAGGAGGCCTAGGAGTCCTTGTTGGACAAGGACTCCACCTCCCTTTAGGATTCCAATCAGAGTTCTACTAAGAATCCAGTTTGACTGGTCTTAGGCGCCCTCTAAGGAGGAATCCAGGGGTCTCTTTTTCAACCAATCAGATTTAGATCTGATTCACAAAGGGTTGTGATTGGTTGAGAGGAAAGGAGTTGGATCACAAGAGGTCTATAAATAAGACCCTGCGCCCAACCCTAATTCAAAGTGCAAAGTGAATTCAGTAGAGATTTCCCACGTCCAAGGCTGCCTCTCCCCTCCTTCTCCACGCCATACTCTCTTCTCCCTTTGCTCTCCACGTCCAAAAGTATTTTGGACTTAGTTTGGTGCGATTCAGATCAAGGAAAGGCGATCAAAGCAAGAAGGCTGCGCTGCTGCAAAAGGACGACTGCAGATCTTCAAAAGAGTTTTGAAGATCCTCCAAATCAGATCCAGATCTGATTTTTGGAGGTGTGATAGAGAAGAAGAGGTTCTCCAGATCCAACCCGAGTGGATACCGGTAGAGGCCAGGCGCTTGCGTGGCTAAGATCCAGAACCTTCCGCTGCAATCAGGATCATCTACAGGGTAATAGGATTACCCAAATCAGATAAATTAAATTTGATTTAATTTATCTTATTTTATTTTATTTGTTAAAATAATAAGAATCAGATCTAAAATATATCAAGATCTGATTAAGGTCAAGAGAAAATTTTTGAAATATATCTCTTGATCTAATCAGATCTGGACGAACCTAGACCGGGAAATCAGGATTTCCCTTCAGTGATATCAGATATCGACTCCGAGAAATGGCTAGAGGCAATAAGGTCAGAAATTGACTCGATGCACTCAAACCAAGTCTGGACGTTGGTAGATCCACCAGAAGGTATAGTACCTATTGGGTGTAAATGGATCTTCAAGAGAAAGATTAGTGCAGATGGGAATGTGGAGTCATTCAAGGCTAGACTAGTGGCAAAAGGTTATAGTCAACGTGAAGGCATTGACTATCAGGATACCTTTTCCCCAGTGGCTATGCTAAAATCCATCCGCACATTGCTTGCCATTGCAGCCTATTTCGATTATGAAATATGGCAAATAGACGTGAAAACGACATTCCTAAATGGATATCTTGAGGAAGATATCTATATGGCAAATGCACCAAGAGGTTCACATTCAGCTCTGATGGGTTGCCACCATATACTGCTAGGGTGTCACTGGTGGATTTTGGGAGCAATTAGAATGATTTAGATGATCAATCATTCTAGCTGTTCGAATTAGAAGAGTTCTGATCCATCGAAGGGAGTTTCGATGATCATGACATATCCCATTACCATACAAAACTGAACCTAACTGGGTCATACAAATAAGGGTTTGAATCTGGTGATCATCAATTGAACTGATCTAGTTCAATTGATCTGAATGAGATTCAATTAGGTTCAAGGAAATCGTGCTAGCACTTGGTTGAACCTAACATTCTTCTTTTGCTATCATAAATAAGTTGTCCTGTCTGAGCCAAAGGAGTTTATGCTCAATCAGAGGCCTTCATATGGTCTGACTGGAGGTTGTCCAAGTCAGAATAGGTTGTCTTATTTTGTAAGACATTACCTGCCATTTTTGGTCAGCTGCCATTTCTTGTTCTTTGACTTTGGTCAAAAGTGTACCTTTGACTAGTCAAACATTGACCATTGATACTTTGACTTTTGACCACATGTCATGCACCTATTGGAGAGCTGGTGGAGGCCTGTCTCCCTGCCAGAACCTAGCAAGGAGGAGGGCGCATGCCACCCTAGGCGTGCGCCCAAGTTGGAGACGCCTAGGAGTCCTTGTTGGACAAGGACTCCACCTCCCTTTTGGATTCGAATTAGAGTTCTTCTAAGAATCCAGTTTGACTGGACTTAGGCACCCTCTAAGGAGGAATCCAGGGGACTCTATTCCCACCAATCAGATTTAGATCTAATTTCACAAAGGATTGTGATTGGTTGGGAAGAAGAGGAGTTGGATCACAGCTAGTCTATAAATAAGACCCTGTACCCAACTCAGATTGAGATGAGATTGAAGCTAAGAGTTTCCATACGCCCCAAGGCTGCCTCTTCCCTACTTCTCCACACCAAACCACCTTCTCCCCTTGCTCTCCACATCCAAAAGGAGTTTTGGATTTTTGTTAGTGCGATTCAAGCAAGAGAAAGGCGATCAAAAGCAAGAAGGCTGCGCTGCTGCAAAGGACGACTGCTGATCTTCAAAAGGAGTTTTGAAGATCCTCCAGATCAGATCTAGATTTAATTTTTGGAGATATGATAGAGAAAAAAAGGATCTCCAGATCTAGCTCTAGTGGATATCGGTAGAGGCCAGGCGCTTGCGTGGCTAGATCCAGAACCTTCCGCTGCATATAGGATCATCAACAGGGTAATAGGATTACCCAAATCAGATAAATTAAATTTGATTTAATTTATCTTTATTTATTTTATTTATTAAAATAATATTAATCAGATCTGAAACATCCCAGATCTGATACAGATCAAAGAAAAAATTTTTGAAATATATCTCTTGATCTGATCAGATCTGAACGAACCTGGACCGAAAAATCAGGATTTCCCTTCACTTAGAATCCATACGGATATAGTTTCCACATAATTCATCCCCTCGACCATAGTGCTCATAGAATACCTCAAAGTTTAACTGTTAATTTTGATCAGGTTGTTCACATTGTATTTTAAAATATCAAATCCATTTGATGGATTATCTTAGCTAAGATTTTGCTATATTGAAATACGGTGATACATTCTTCTCCTACTCTTGGAGTGGTCAATTTCATCTTGATTACACTCTATCTTTATAGCTACTTGACTGTGCCCAGAAGCCTTCTATTGCTGAATTAGAAATTCAGTTAGTCTAGTACCAAAGCATATTGAGTTGCTTGCCAGTCACTAAGGTGATCTCAGGTCTAAGGGATACTTTTATCTATATCCTATCAGAGACATTCTCGATAGCAGAATGCTCAAGATTTAGTCACGTTCAATGATGATGTATCCATACATCTCACCTGTATGCCATACCAGTATCTCCATACTTCTTGATTAAGAGGACAACCAACCTATATGGCATATAGCGACCTATACTCGATAGATGCTGTCATCCTAATTAACAACCTATTATTTGATCATGAACAAATTTAAGGACTAATCAATAAATTCTCTCTTTATGGAAACTAAATAGTCCTAAGGACTTTATCACAACAATGAAGTTCATTAGAAGATGTAAACTTATGATGAAAAAGATGTCAAAATTTTTTTTATTAATTAATAAATTAATTATAATATCTCAACCGTCAATAGGCTGGCGATTGGCTTTGAAACATAATTTCCAACATGACTTACTTATTCCTTTTATCAATTTACTTCTATTTTATTTCTTTTATCAATTTTACTTTAATTTTGCTTATAGCCCAATTTTATTTACTCTACTTTTCCTTTTTGACATCATCAATTAAGATCTTAAAGAATTTTAAAATTCAAAAAAAAAAAAGCCTCCCTCTTATGTTATTTCATATGTTTTTCTATTAGAACAAGAGTTTATAACAAAACTTTCAATTTACAACATAATGATCATAATAAAAATTAGCCAATTCATAAAGGTTTCATTTCACATCATTCAAATGACATCATCACATATTTACATCCAAATGATTATCATAACATCAAGTCATCAAAATTTATAAGTGCTAAACATACAAAATATAAAGGTATCAAAAGTATTCATGAGAATTAGTCCATCAAAACATACAAAATTTATGGATACAACTATCCATGACCCAAATAGCCAATAGTACCAATGCCATAAGTTTGATCCAAAAAAATATAACCAACTATGACTTGATCAACAACTCATAGAAACAACTAAGAGATACTAGATCATAACCTAATACAAAGATGACTAAACTAAATCTAGTGAAGATCATGGTTGGAAGCATCTGAATCAGATGAGAAATTAAAGATGTGATGGGGTGTGATAGGGTCAAATTTAGGAGCATGTCCTCGACCACATCTATCTGAACCATGGGTGTAGGTGCGGGCTCGAGCAGCTGGACGGGATGACTCAGGAGGCTAAGAGAAAGTTGGCTGAGCAAGAAGAGTAATCCTAATAGTATCTAAATGATCCAGTGCTCTCGACATGGATTGAGTGATGGCACCAATCTATGTAGATAGTCTCACTGGAATCTCTGAACTCTCTCCTCAGGAAGTCAAAACCACCCTCCAGAACACCTCAAAGTCTGGTTGCCTCAGCAGTAAGATTTGATATCTCTGAAATATCCTCTCTCATCTAGGGATGAGCCAGATCAAAAACCCACCTCTACAAATCTAAAACCCTACCTATCAATCTCAAAACATATCCCTCGAGGTCCTCAAGCAGTGCAGACTAAGCAGTAAGCAACTGAAAAATAGTAGATACATGTGTAATCATAGATTATCAGAAGATAGGATGAAGTGAGTACTCTCGCTCTGAGTGGTACTAACTATCTGCTGAGATAAAAGACCTGCAATCCTTTGAGATAGGATATCGACAATCGACTGAATCAATTGGTCAGTGATCCTCTTGATCTGGTCATCAGTGAATCTAACATCTGTGTCTCTACTCCTCGATGGTGCAACATCTGCATCTTTCCTCACTGACTCTAAGGGACTAGTCTCATGATCAGATAAAAACTGAAAGTTAGGAGATCCTCTATGATCATGAGGAGGTGAAGATGGTCCCTCCTCCTCAGCACTCTCTACTTCCTCAGCACCTTTGGACCAACCGCCATCAATCTTTGAAAAACCCATGCGATGCAATGTGTGGCAGTTGATGGTATCGGTGTGATACATATGTCCCTAGCAGATAATAAATCATGCCTGCCACTCTTAGGGGCAAATAACTTGGTAACCATGGTGTGTAACACTCTCATTTCAGTAGAAAGAATCTTGGCCTCTAATTTATTCAAATTTTCTTTAAATTCTCTCCCCAAGATGGCTTTTAGTCTTTCTTCTTTATGGGTTAGTTCCATTTCCTTGTAACCCTCACATGGTAATCTTAGAATTTTCCCTAGGTGAACTGGATCAAGAGTAATCTCAGTACCTTTAACAATAGATTTTATTTTTCCATAAAAGTATGCCAAATTTAGGTTAAACTCTCTAACCAAATCCACATATGTAGCTTCTTTCAACTTGCAAAAGTAATCCCATCCATGCTTTTTAATTTTTAACACATGAAAATCCTTCTTTCTCAAAGAAACTAAAATCAACATTCTTTCTCGGTTCAACCTTTCTATCAGACAAAGGGACCTTACTTGGTGTAGGAGGAGACTGTGAAGATCGTCTGGAGGCAGAGGTTGGACCAGGAGTGGGCTATGGTGATGTTCTTTTTTGGTGGGCTTCTTCCTCTAAGCAATGGATTGATTTTCTCCTCTGTGATAGTTTCATTTTTGGTGCCATTCTAACCAAAAGAAGCCTCAATCCCATTCAAGAGAGTCAAGGAAAAGTGGAATAGAGAAGATTTGAGAAGGAGATGAAAGGTTTTGAGGAAGGAGCCGACGGTGGATTTTAGGGTGAGGGTTTGCTAGAACTTTTCAATCTGCCCAAATAGAGAAAAAAAGAAAATGATTTGGTTCTTTAAGGGGTAATTTGAGGAGAGAATCTTGGGAGAAAGGGAGATTTTGAGAGATTTCTTTGATTGATGGGTTGGGGAGAAAGGCCAATTTATTCGGGTAAAGCGAGAAATAGGGGAGGTCGGCCTTTTGGCCGAAGGAGTTCATGATTAATAGGGTCGAGCGGAAAGGATTTTGATCAAATTACAAGAATGCCCATGAGTCATCCCTTAGGTCAACCCATGGCACAAGAAAATCCAAAAATTGATGAAAAATTTCAAAAAAACTTGAGATTTTAGGGATTGAATTTTATACATAAGAGTGATCAAAGGATGGTTAGATTTATGCTTTTTGAGAAAAAAAAGTGAGATATAGGCTCAAGGTAGATTAAGATGATATTTTGATAGAAGGGTGCTTGGAATCATAAAGGTGTTTAAGCTAGGGGATCAAGAATTCCTAATTCTCTTCTAATCTCATAGAATTTATCTTTACTTAAGGCCTTAGTAAAAATATTAGCCAATTGATTTTCAGTACAAACATAATCAAGAATTATGTCATTATTTTGAACATGCTCTATTACGAAATGATGTCTTATTTCAATGTGTTTTGACCTAGAGTATTGGATTAGATTCTTAGTTAGATTTATGGCACTAGTATTATCACATCTTATGGAAGATTTATTTAGTTGGATGCCAAAGTCCTCAAGTTGTTGCTTAATCCATAAGATTTGTGCACAACAACTTTCAACTGCAATGTATTCAGCCTCGACCGTAGACAATGCTACCGAATTTTGCTTCTTGCTAAATCAAGAGATTAAGTTAACTCTTAGAAATTAGCAAGTTCCACTAGTGCTTTTTCTATCTAATTTATATCCAGCAAAATCTGCATCTGAATATCCAATTAAATTGATTGATGAATTATTAGAGTACCATAAACCTATGGATTGAGTTTCTTTTAGTGATTTAAGTATTCTTTTTACATCATTTAAATATGATTTTTTTAAATTAGATTGAAATCGAGCACATAAATAAACACTAAACATGATATCTGATCTACTAGAAGTTAAATACAATAAAGAACCAATCATGCCTCTATAAAATTTTTGATCAACACTTTAACGTCCTTCATCCTTATCAAGTTTACATGATGGATTCATGGGGTACCAATTGCTTTGAAGCTCTCCATCCTAAATCTCTTGAGTAGTTTTCTTGTGTACTTGCTTTGAGTGAGGAAGATCCCATCTTTTATTTATTTGATTTGAAGTTCGAGAAAAAATGTTAGTTCACCCATCATGCTCATCTCGAACTCCCCATGATGAGCTTAGCAAAATCTTGATATAAAGTTTCATTAGTAGATCCAAATATAGTATCTTAACATAAATTTGTATTACTAAGATGTCATCATGATCTTTTTTAATAAAAAGGGTTGTATCTACATTTCCTCTTGAAAATTCATTATTAAGCAAGAATTTACTTAGTCTTTCATACCAAGCCCTAGGTGCTAGTTTTAAACCATATAATGCTTTGTTTAATCTAAAAACATAATTTGGAATTGCATGATTTTCAAAACTAGGAGGTTGTTCTACATAAACTTCTTTGACAATATATACATTTAGAAAAGCACTTTTAACATCCATTTGAAATAGCTTGAAATTCATAAAGCATGCATAAGTGAGTAAAAATCTAATTGCTTCTAGTTTAGCAACAGATGCAAAAGTTTGATCAAAATCAATTTCCTCTTCTTGATTATAATCCTTTGCAGCTAATCTTGCTTTATTCCTAATTATATTTTTATTTTCATTCAATTTATTTCTATATACCCATTTTGTACCAATTATTTGATAATTTTTAGGTCTTGATGCTAAGGTCCATACATTATTTCTTTTGAATTGATTAAGTTCCTCTTGCATTGCATTTATCCAATTATAATCTTTTTCGGCTTCATCAATGGTTTTGGGTTCAAAATGAGAAATAAATGCAAAATGATTGTATGCATCTCTAAGGGAAGAGTGAGTTCTTACCCCATGTGTAGGATCACCAACAAATAGTTCTTTAAAATGATCATGAACATACCTCCATTCTTTTGAAAGATCATTTGTACCTTGAGGTTGTTCTCGTTGTCCTTCACTTTCATTTTCTTGCTTGTCTTTATGATCCTCTTCATTTTGAATTGTTGAATCCTTTAGGATGACCTCCTTCATCTCTTCTATAAGGGGATCTGCATCATTAATATCCTCACTCTTCTTTAATGGAAGATCATTAGATTCATCAAAAACAATATGTATTGACTCATCTATGACTAAAGTTCTTTTGTTAAAAACTCTAAAAGCTTTACAAGAAGAGGAGTAACCAAGAAAAATAGCTTCATCAGATTTTGCATCAATTTTACCTAGTTTTTCTTTACCATTGTTCAAAATAAAACATCGACAAACAAAAACATGAAAATATGCAATGTTAGGTTTTCTTCCTTTCCAAAGTTCATAGGATGTTTTCTTTAAAATTTGTCTGATTAGGGCACGGTTTAAGATGTAACATGTTGTGTTAATTATTTTCACCCAAAAGTATCTTGGAAGGTTGCTTTCACATAGCATAGTATGGGCCATTTCTTCTAAAGTTCTATTTTTTCTTTCTACTACTACATTTTGTTGGGGTGTCCTAGGTGCTCAAAAATTATGGCCAATTTTTTTTTCATCATAAAATTTTTTTTTCATCACAAAATTTTTCAAAGTCTTGATTTCCAAATTTGGTTCTATAATTACTTCAATTGCTTTGAATTGAAAACTCTTTTACATTTGTAACTTTTTGATAAAATCTTTTGGAAACATGAAAAGTTTCATCTTTGTATGCCAAAAAGAAAATCCATGTAAAACGTGAGTAGTCATCAATAATTATAAAATCATAATATTTTTCACCTAAGCCTATTCTTGTAGGACCAAACAAATCCATGTGCAAAATTTTTAATGGCCTAGAAGTTGAAACAATGTTCTTCGATTTGAATGAAACTCTTGTTTGTTTACCTAGTTGGCATACGTCATAAATTTTATCTTTTTCAAAGTTTAATTTTGGTAAACCGATAACTAATTCCTTTTTGATAAGCTTCGAAAGTGAATGCATACTAATGTGAGCAAGCCTACGATGCCAAAGCCAACTAGTCTCATTAATTTTGGCATTCATAGCTACTAGACATTGCACGTTTGTTATAGAAAGATGATTCAAATCTACCATATAAACATTACCATGCCTATGACCAACTAACTTAATGCCATCATCATTAGGACTAGTTACAAAGCACAATGAAGATTCAAAAATAACTTTGTAACCTTTATCACAAAGTTGACTAATACTTAAGAGATTGTGTTTTAAACCATCTACTAATAAAATATTTTCAATATATTTGGAGGGAATGATACTGACATTACCTATACCAATGATTTTTTCTTTGCCATTGTCTCCAAATATAACCATCCCTCCATTTTTAGCATCAAGCGTGATGAATTGGGACTCATCATTGGTCATGTGTCTTGAGCATCCATTGTCAAGATATCATCTTCGATTTTCTCCTTTGGTTGCTAGACACACCTTATTCTAATGTGCTATAAGGCACAAGTTGGCTTGTTCATGAGCTTCTTCCTCTTCGAAGCTTGAGTCATCACTATCACTCCATGTTGCCATCATAGCCTTTTTTATATATTTCTTGGAAACCTTTTTAAGTTGAGAATATTCAGACCTAAAGTGCCTCGGCTTCTTACATTCATAGTGAGTAACTGGCTGCTCCCTATCCTTTTTCTTGTTATGCTTCTCTTTGGTAGGTAGCCTCTTCCTCATCTCTTATTTCCTCTTCCAAAATCTCTTGAACTTTCTTATGATGAGAGCTATTTCTTCATCTTGTTCTTCATCTTTCATTTCATCGGATTCCTCATTTTGTTGAGTGGTGGATGTAAGGGCTATTGACTTCTTTTTCTTGACATCTTCTTCTTGATGTTGTTTCATGCTTAGCTCATGCATCATTAGTAATCCTAGAAGCTCCTCCAAGGATAAAATATTTAGATCTTTGGCTTCTTGGATTGAAGTTACCTTGGCCTCCCATATCCTTGGCAAAGATCTAAGAATCTTTTTCATAAGATCACTGTTATAATAAGACTTGCCAAGACTTTTAAGACAATTTATAATATCTGTAAATCTAGTAAATATTATAGTTATTGACTCATCATGCTCCATTTTGAAAAGTTCATATTTGTATACAAGCATATTAATTTTTGACTCCTTAACTTAATTAGTGCCTTCATAAGTTACTTCTAACCTATCCCATATTTTCTTAGCCGACATGCATGTTGAAATATGATTAAATTCATTTGCATCTAGAGTACAATATAAAATATTCATGGCTCTTACATTGAGTTGAGCCATTTTCTTATCAATCTCATCTCATTCCTTTTTGGGTTTGATTGATTCCTCACCATCAATTATCTTAATAGGTGTCTGTGGTCCATTAACTATGATACTCCACATATCATAGTCAAGTGCTTGTATGAAAATTCTCATTTGAGCTTTTCAATAGGTATAGTTTGTCCCATTAAAAAGTGGAGGTCGGTTTGTGGACTGTCCCTCGGCTAGAGAAATACTAACTTGGATTGCCATAGATCTTTGGCTCTTTGATGGTTAAATCAAAGTAGGGCTAGAGCACCAGGCTTTGATGCCACTTGTTGCCCAGCTATGCAACCCAAGAGGAGGGGGACAGATGAATTGGGTTTTTAAAATTTTAAAGCTAAATTAAAGATATCAAGATTGAATGATGATATGTAAGATGTATGTGTGAAGCAATTTAGGTAAAAAAAATATAAAAGATTAGAGAGCAAGAATTTAATAAACTAAGAAAAGAAAGATAACAAGCATACCATAAAGAAGCGAGATTTATAGTGGTTCGGTGCTTTTCTTACACCTACATCCACTCTCCAAGCTCTTATTTGGAAATTAAAATTCACTGACCGTATTCAAACTGAATACACCATTGGAAACCTCCAATTCTAGCTATCGTAAACTAGAACACTTATTTTTTGGGTATAAACCAACCCAATACAATCCTATTCAAGGTTAGCATGAACCTTTTCAAGTTTTGAAACCCCTCCAAAACTTGAATCAAAATAGTAAAGTAGAGTAAAAGATTAATGACAATCAAATACAAGTATAGCTCCTTTTGTAAGCAAATAAAACTTTAAGAACGCTTTTCACAAAAGTGGAGGAAGCTTCTCTAATTTCCCTCAAGGTTGTTGGAGACTTGAATGAGCTCTTGAGAGGTTGGTAAACTTGAAGATGAAAGCTTCTTTTCTTGATGAATACTTTTTGCTTAGGACTGATAATTGAATCATCTCAATCTCTTCTATTTTTCTCTATTTAAAGCTTTTTAGATCTTCAATAGGTGGAGGAGAGAATCCTAGGTAAGATTTGTAGCCATTGGAGACATTAAAGAAACCATTAAAACCTACCAAAATAAGAAAAAAATAGCCATTGTAGAAAAAGTTCCATTGTAGGGGTCAACTTATGGGTCAACTCATTGCACAGGGATCGACCATGGCATAGGGGTCGACCTCGAGGGCGACCTCTGAGATAAAATCTAGAAAAATAGCCGTTCTATACTTTTAGCCTTCGAAATAGTAGAGGTCGACTCTGGGATCAACTCTTGGCATAGAGACACATGCCAAACAGCCCTTTTCAGCATGGGACGACCCTTTCACTTCAAACTTGATTTTCTTTCAAAAATAAGAATCCAAAAATTAGGAAACTGCCTTCAAAGGATTAGAAATATTCAATACTTGCTCTTGAGGCTCTCAGATCAAAACTTGATAAAATTATGATTTTACCTCTGAAATACAAAAAGTCATTTTTCAAGCTAAATTCATTAGTAATCCTCTCAAATGCTTTGTAATCATCAAAATTAATTTTTGGAGCAACACTATCAAACCTTTGATCAGTCAAATCTGAAATTTGATAGAGTCAAAGCCTATGCACATTAGGTGCATGCCTAGGGGGATGTGCACCCTCTCCATGCCATACAAAAAAGTGGGGGCATGTGCCCCTAAAAAGTTTCCAGGAGGCGTGTGCCCTTGATCCCTTCTTTCTTACAATAGGGTCAACCTTTGACCCTAATGTGCGATAGAAAAGACAGGTGACCAGAAATGGTAGGTGACCAAAAATGGTAGGTGTTGTCCTAAAATCATCTGATGAATTTGGGTAACCTTGTTCTCATCTAGACAAGTTTCAATCAGGGTTTCGCTTGAGACAAACCAGAAAGACTACAAAACGAGAATGTTAGATTCAATCATGTGCTAGCATGATTTTCTTGAACCTAATCGGATCTAATCCAAATTAATTGAACTAACTCAGTCCAATTGGTCACAACTAGATTCAAACCCTTGTATGTGTGATCCAGGTAGGTTCAATTTTATATTGTAATGAGATATGTCATGATCTCTATCGTTAACATCATTGAAACATCTTTCGATGGATCAGAACTTTTCTAATTTATACAATTAGAATGATCGTTCATCAAGATCTTTCTAATTGTTCCCAAAATCCACCTATGACACCTAGCAGTATATGGTGGCTACCCATTAGAACTGAAAGTAAATCTTTTGATGTAGCTATTTATGTGAATCGATTCTACTATCATGAGTTTCGACTGGATTAGGGTTTAAGGTAAATTCGTCAAAATCTAAATCCGTCATATGAATGAATCATTCGATTTGAGTCTGACGTGAATCTCTAATAGAAAACTCTTTTCTATTATATCACACTGCCATGGCCATGGGCTTAAGGACTCAATCTCATGATCATTATAGGACTATTCCACCACTATCGAGATTGATAGATCTCATCTTGGTGCAATCCAGTTCCTACAATGAACATGTTATAGCGAACATACACCTCAGGATTCTGAATGGCTAGAAGATCGAGTTATGGTGCAGTCAAACTATAACACACTCAAGGTGAATTGTCCATGCTCCTTAGATCAAAGAACCTAACACACAACTGCAGCATCATGTCATCGATGAGAAGGTAGACTTTCTTATGACTGCTCGAGGTGGTCATGCTCGGTGCCCTAATTCTCTAACGAGTATCTGTACTCTCATTTTGGTATCTCCATGCCATAGACTCAAGACTCATCTATCATAAGAAAGTGATCATACACTAACCTTTTGGATCGATCACCTCTTAGATATGTATGCCCTAGAAGCCTGAATTGACTGACACTTGTAATACACATCTAAGAATAAAATTATAATTTTTGTTATAAATAATAAAATGGATTAGTTTCTATCACAGTGTGTATTTGAAAGTGTCTGTGATACATTCCTTAAGTCAATGGTAATGATGGTTCATATTTTCAAGAGTTAAAAATTTAAGACATGAATTTTCATTATTAACTCATATAATGCTCTCGACCGTAGGATCCTCATAAGGATGGTGATTGATTCGGAAGGTTGGTGTATGATCCCTTCTTTAGAAAAGATGAGTCTTGAGTCTATGGTGTAGAGACATCGGAGTGAGAGTATAGGTACTCGTTAGAGAACGAGGGCACTGAGCATGACCACCTCGAGCAGTCATGAGAAAGTCTACCTTCTCGTCGATGATTAGCTCGAAGCTACAGTGGTGTGTCTGGTTCTTTAACCTAAGGTGTATCGATAGTTCATGTTGAGGGTGTTATAGTTTGACTACACCATAACTTGATCTCCTAACCATTCGGAATCCTAAGGTGTATGTTGGCTATAGCATGTTCATTATAGGAATTGGATTGCACCGATAGGGGATCTATCTATCTCGGTAGATGAGAAGCAGCCCTATGATGATCATGAGAATCAAGTTCATAAGCCCATGGCCATGGCAGAGTGAAATAATAGAAAGAGTTTCTATTAGGGTTTTTCACATTGGACATGAATCGAATGATTAATTCATATGATAGATATTAGGATTTGATGAGATCATCTTAACCCTAATTCGGTCGGGGCTCAAGTTAGAGAAACTTAATCACATAGGTAACTACATCGAGAGGTTCATTTTCAGTTCAGATGGATTGCCACCATATGCTGCTAGGTGTCACTAGTAGATTATGGGAGCAATTAGAATAATTTGGATCATCGATCATACTAGTTGTCTGAATCAAAAAAATTCTAATCTATTAGAAAGTATTTCGATGATGTCAATGTTAGAGATCGCAATATATCCCATTACCATATGGAATTGAACCTAACTAGATCACATAAATAGGGATTTAGATCTGGATATCATTAATTGGACTAAATCAGTTCAATTGATTTGAATAAGATTCAATTAAGTTCAAGAAAATCGTGCTAGCACATGATTGAGCCTAATGTTCTCCTTCAATAATCATTAAAGCTTATCTCGACTGAGCCAAATGTATTTGGACTCACTTAGAAACCTTTACTTGGTCTGACTGAACTTGTCTAGGTCAGAAAAGGGTTATCTTAATTTATGAGATAAATTTGAGACAACACTTGCCATTTTCCATCATTTGCTAAATCTTGTCTTTGAATTTTGGTCAAATGTTGATCTTTGACACTTAGACATCTGACAATGTGTCATGTATACATAGGAGAGAACATAGGGCTTTGTCCCCCTACTAAAAAGAAGAAAGGGAGGGGGCACATGCCTAAGGAGGCATGCGCCCCATGAGGATTATGCCTAGAGTCTCATACAAATGGGACTTCAAGCTGCTTCATGATTTTAAATTAGGTGGTGCCAAGGAGTGCTGTTTGACCAATTTTGGCACCACCTAAGGAGGTTTATGAGGAACTCTAATTTGATTGCATCCGATGATGTCATGCCACCAATCAGATTTAGATCTGATTGCATAAAGAGCCATGATTGATTGGGATGATGTGGACTGCATAGCGCAGTACAGTCTATATAAACCCTATCCGCACCTAGAATTGAGAGCTTCTGCCCTTTGCCCATGCCACAAAGCTTCTCTCACTCCTTCTCCATGCCACCTTCAGATCCTCTCTCTTCTATCCATGTCCAAGAGTTCTTGGGCTCGAGTTTGGTGCGATCCAAGCAAGAGAAAGGCGATAGGAAAGGAAGAAGGTAGCACTGCTGCAAAAGACAATGGCTGATCTTCAAAAGTCATTTTGAAGACCTTCAAGATTAGATCTAGATCTAACTTTTAGAGCATAGATTGAGAAGGAGATGATCTTTAGATCCTGATTGAGTAGATACCGATAGAGGCCAGATGCTTGCATGGCTACATCCAGAACCTCAGGCAAACATCGGGATCATCACAAGATAATTGGGTTACACAAAATATAGGTATAATTTAATTTATTTTATTTTATTTTATTTTATTTTATCAGATCAATAAGATCAGATCTGAAGAATCTTAGATCTAATTTAGATCTAAGAGAAAAAATTTTTAAAATATTTCTCTTGATCCAATCAGATCTGAATGAACCTGATCCAAAAAAAAAAGTTTTCCCTTCAACTGATATCAAAGCCAGGTTTCATAATTAATTAGATCTGATTCTAATGTATTTTTGATCTAATAATTAGATGATTTTAGATGTCACATTAGATGTTATTAGATCTAAAATCAAAAATTAAAAAAATTAAAGCATCTAGATCTAAGATGTACAAGATGTATATGACTAGACTAGGAATAGAATCATTCTATGTATAGTCTAGCATAATCATAATTTTAATTTAGTTAAATATAATTTTTAGATCTATTTATTTACTATTGGGGATAAACCTCACTCCCATTGAAATCCAGTTTGAGGCTTAGTCTAATGCAGCTGGTAATCATGGAAGAGCTTCAATCGGGAATTCTCTTCCAGCGGTCGAAATCATTCAGTGGTCGAACTCCTCCAGCAGTCGAACCCGACCAAACTCCTCCAATGATCGAAAGCCCCAGTCGAACTCCTACAATGATCGAAAGCCCTAGTCGAACTCTCCCAGTGATCAAACTCCTCCCGATCTTCTTCTGGATTTCTCCTCCAATCGGGCTTCTATGGGAGCCGAACTCCCTCCAAATCTCTCCTTCAGTCGGACATCTATGGGAGCCAAACTCTCTCCAGATCCCTCCTTTGGTCAGGCTTCTATGGGAGCCAAACTTCCTCCAAATTTCTTCTTTGATTGGGCTTCTATGGGAGTGAAACTCCGTCTGCATTCCTCCTTCGATTGGGCTTCTACGGGAGCTGAACTCCCTCCGAATCCTTCCTTCTGTCGGACTTCTATGGGAGCCGAACTCTCTTTAGATTCCTCCTTCAGTCGAACTTCTATGGGAGCCAAACTCCCTCTGGTTTTTTTCTTTAGTCGGGCTTCTGTGGGAGCCAAACTTTCTCTAGATTCCTTCTTCAGTCAGGCTTCTATGGAAACCGAACTCCTTCTGGATTTCTCCTTCAGTCGAATCCCTATAGGAGCTAAACTCCTGGGCTCCTCCTTCAATTAGACTTCTATAAGAATCGAACTTCTTCCATATCTCTCCTTCAATCAGATTTCCATAGAAG
The DNA here is from genome assembly GCA_006176705.1 of Cocos nucifera. Taxonomy (NCBI): domain Eukaryota; kingdom Viridiplantae; phylum Streptophyta; class Magnoliopsida; order Arecales; family Arecaceae; genus Cocos; species Cocos nucifera. Next base: position 31,430 of record QRFJ01001807.1, on the reverse strand, counting down.
CCAAACTCCTTCTGAACTTCTCCATCTGTCGAACTTCTATAGGAGCCAAACTCGTTCTGTATCTCTCCTTCAGTCGAATCTCTATAGGATCCAAACTCGTTCTCGACTCCTCCTTCAGCTAGCATTCCTCCTGGATAATTTTCTCTAGCCATATTTTCTTTGAAAGTCTGAACTCTTCTGAAATTGATATACATCAAAGCTCTTCACCCCTCCATGCAGCCCCGAGCGGCTCAATATTGGATGACTGCGGCCGTCACTATCAGTCTATTGCAAATGACAACGATCCGCTATTGGGCGGCGATGGTTGTCACCATCAATCTACTGTAGGCGGCGCTATAGGTGGTGCCTCCCTCCATGACTGACTTCGCCAGACTTCGAGTGGTCTGCTACCAGGCGGCTGCAGCTGTCACCATCAACCCGCTACAAGCTCTACCTATAAAAAGAGACCCTCTAGATATATTTTCTCTAAGCTCTCCTCTCCCCCTCTAAACTCTGTTGAACTCTTTCCTAAGCACTCCATTTTTGTTGTCCAGAAGAGCTAATTTGATCATCGAAGGGTCCTACCGGAGGCACCACCACTGACTCTAGATGGGACTTTGTTTTGCAGGTCACCGATGGCGACCTCGTCTTTCTCGACTCCAGTTCGATCCGACGTCAATCAGATTCTGCACCAATATTTACCATTTTATGATATTGTAAATATTATAATTACATCTAAAAAATAAAAAATAAATTTATTTAATTTTATTCATATGAGATATGATAAATGCATGTTTAGACTAGTTATAGAATAGTTCTACAAAATTATCTTGAATAAATTTAATTTGATATGATCAAATTTAAATTTTATTTTTTAGATATTTATGAGATAATTTAGATCTGAAAACATACATGATATGATACATGAGATATATGCAAAATATCTTTTTAGGTTAGATCAATTTTTGTATATGTGATATATATATAGATCTAACTAGTTTTGTAGATTTATCATGTTTCTAATTAAGACGTTCCCCTTGGCCGTCCAGTCATAAGAACAAAGAAGAATTTAAAGACCCCCTCCTTCCATTTGATGGGGTGTTCTTATGATGTGTAGGGGTGCTACGTGTTTGCCCTTAATCAAAAATCAAAAACTTATTTTCTGCGAAACCATAGATCCTGAAACCCTAGAATTTTATTTACATGTTTTGTTTATGAACCCTAAACATAATTAAGAATTAAGGTTATGAAATATATTAGGTCTAAAATAAAGAATTTTTAGATCTAAGACATATTCATAAAAATGGGTTCGAGCTTGGGTAGCTCAATTAGTTCTAGTGGTTGATCAAATCGAATCAAGAGTTGGTTAGATGGGATCAAGAGTGCTTAAATTGACCAGTCTAATAGGATTAAGTCTGGATCAAGGTCGAGTCACATGAGTGATCGGTCAAGTTAAGATCTAATTAGATTCAATGGTTAGAGTCTGGATTGTAGGCTAACCTGATTGATTCTGGCTCAACAATTTGGTGTCTAAGGTAAGTTTGGCAGATACGATCGACTGATTTTTAATTGAGAGCTACTCAACTCGAATGCGTTCTTATCGAGTTAATGGCATATCCCTTCCACCAGTCTCACTTACCTGGCAATATTTATTGACTCAGTCTTGATCTAAGGTGGCTAATAATTTGAGCTAACCCATGCTACTAGGTTAGTCATAATGGTTATGGCTATGTCAAGTCAAGTTTAAAGAGACCTAAATCAAATCTTCCTAAGAAAAGATTAAGTCTAAGGTCTTCCACCATTGTAGATATGCGAGCCCTTCCCGGGGTTGATTATTCTCGACTGATCATAGTGGTTTAGTTGCATCGAAAAAATGCAACCATGTCTATTAGGCATTGGATGCTACGGGCTGGAGGATGGATTGGGATTAATATTTCGGATATGGTGAGACACCCAATTAGGAATTCGATCTATGCAAATGGTGGGTCTGACTTAACTAAGGAGCAGATCAATATTTCGAACATGGTGAGATTCATGAATGAGAGACCGAGCTTGGGTGCATCATGATTAGAGAATCATTGGACAAGAGCTGTTCACTCATTGGTTAACCCATCACCAATAACTATCAGGTGAGGTGATGAGTCAGTTGGTGGGACTGCACCACCCACTAGAAATTATTAATCATGAAGATTTTTGCATCTCTACAGAGGAAGTGTAGGGATCCAAAGAAAATAGTGGAAGCTAATTTATTTAAAAATCAAACTCTTAAATAAATTGATCAAGTCTTAATTATAAAATCTAACTAAAGACTTTGACTCTCTGTAGGAAAAAGAAAAACGTCTGCATCCAACCCACTAGCTTGTATCCTAGGCACCCGTAGACTAATCGGACCTAATTACAAGGATTGGCTCTAGAACTTCAAAATTATTTTGAGTTTTGAGAAGTTAATTCATGTATTAGACCAGGATCCCCCCACCCTACTAGCCCGTTCATCTATTAAATAGAGAGCATCTTTTGATAAGTGGATAGATGAAGATAACAAAGTCAGATACTACATGTTGGGCTCGATGTCTGATGAGCTTCAGCACCAATATGAAGATATCAAGACTGCCCACCAAATGTTGGCTTACCTACAAGAGTTGTTTGGTGAACAGAGTCATGCAGCCAAATATCAGATCATTAAATAACTATTTAAGGCTAAAATGCATGATGGGCAGTCAGTCCAAGATCATTGTTTGATGATGATCAATGACTTGAAAGAGCTTGAGAAGCTCGAAGTGAAGTTAGATCAAGATCTACAGAATGATATAATTCTGCAATCTTTGACTGATGCATATGGGCGGTTCATCATGAATTACCATATGCATAAACTTTAGAATACTCTAGCTGAACTTATGAATATGCTGGTTACTATTGAGCTTTCTATGAATGGTTCTAAAGGCTCAGTACTTGCTATGAAATGGACTTCTTTCAAGAGAAAGTCTTTTAGAAAGAAGAAGAAGTCTGTGAAAAGGCAAAAGGTTCTAAAGGCTCAGTACTTGCTATGAAATGGACTTCTTTCAAGAGAAAGTCTTTTAGAAAGAAAAAGAAGTCTGTGAAAAGGCAGAAGGTGGAAGGTGGAAATAAAAGGAAGGCAGAGCTAAAGAAGAAGGCCACTGACAAAGAAAAGTATTTCTATTATAATACTAATAGCCACTGAAAGCGAAACTGCCCTACATACCTGGCCATCCTAAAGAATAAGAAGAAGATAGGTCCTTCTGGAGGTATGCTCATTATTGAATCTAACCTTACGATTTCTTCTACATTCAGTTAGGTGCTTAACTCTAGTTCTAGTAATCATTTGTGCACTTCCATGAAGGGTCTTGATGATAGCAGGAGGCTGAGGGATGGTTAGATGATCCTGCATATCGAAAATGGAGCAAGGGTTGCTGCTGTGGCCATGCGAACCTATCCTCTTTGACTACCGCCTGACTTAGATTTAGTACTTAGGGATTGCTATTATCTGCCTGCTGTAAGCAGAAATTTGATTTCTATTTCATGTTTAGCATAAGAAGGCTATGTAATTTATTTTCTTAAGAACCATTGTAATATTCCTTATGAAAGAAATAAAATTACAAGTGATTTCCACATTAATAGTTTCTACCAGTTACATATTGATGTATCTGTCTTTAATATTGAGCAAAATATGAATGCCGTGAGATCAAAATGACCTAGGGATAGTCCAAATGATAGGTATCTATGGGACCTAAGGCTAGGTCATATAGCAGAAGATAGGATTAACAAATTAGATAAAATCAGACTATTGAGTCTATTGACTTTCGAGTCATATCCAATTTGTGAATCATGTCTTCATGGCAAAATGACTAAGCTCCCTTTTGTAGGACATGAGAAAAGGGCCATAAATCAACTTGCTCTAGTACATACTGATGTGTGCGGCCCATTTGATGTGCCGGCTAGAGGCAACTTTGATTACTTCATAATCCTTATCGATGATTTATGTTGGTATGGGTACATGTATCTTATGAGATACAAGTTTGAAGCTTTTGAAAAGTTTAAGAAATTCAGACATAAAGTCAAAAAGCAAACTGGTAAACCCATTAAGGTTCTTCGATCAGATCGAGGAGGTGAATACCTTAGTTGAAAATTCCTGGACTATCTCAAGCAAAATGGCAGTCTCTCAAAGGACTCTACCTGGAATACCTCAACTCAATGGGGTTTCAGAATGGAGAAATCGAACCCTATTAGATATGGTCCGATTTATGATGAGCTTCATAGACCTTTCTGATTTTTTTTGGAGACATAGTTGTTAGATATGTGGGCCCTAAAAGTCAGAATTGGCTGACACTTGTTATACACTTCTAAGGACAAAATTATAATTTTGACTATAAATAATAAAATGAATTATTTTCTATCATAATGTGTATTTAGTGTTTGTGATACATCGCTTGAGTTAATGGCAATGATAATTCTTATTTTCAAGGGTTGAAAATTTAAGACATGAATTTTCATTATGAACTCATAAAATGCTCCCGATCATAGGATCGTCATGAGGATGGTGATTGATCCGGAAGGTTGGTGCACAATCGCTTCTTTATAGTAGATGAGTCTTGAGTCTACGATGTAGAGACATCGGAGAGAGAGTATAGGTACTCGTTAGAGAATGAGGGCACTGAGCGTGACCACCTCAAGCAGTCATAAAGAAGTCTACCTTCTCATCGATGACTGGCTCGAAGCTGTAGTGGTGTATCTGGTTCTTTAACTTGAGGTGCATCGATAGTTCACCTTGAGGGTGTTATAGTTTGACTACACCATGACTCGATCTCCTAGCCATCCAAAATCCTGAGGCGTACGTTGGCAATAATATATTTATTGTAGGAATTGGATTGCACCAAGAGAGAATCTATCTACCTCGGTAGATGAGGAGCAGCCCTATGATGATCATGAGAATCAAGTCCATAAGCCCATGGCCATGGTAGAGTGAAATGATAGAAAGAATTTCTATTAAGATTTCTGCATCGAACTTGAATCGAAAGATTAATTCATATAATAGAAATTAGGGTTTGACGAGTTCACCTTAACCCTAAATCGATAGAGTCTCAAGATAGAAGAACTTAATCACACATGTAACTGCACCAAGAGGTTCATTTTTAGTTCTGATGGGTTGCCACCATATACTGCTAGATGTCATTGATGGATTTTGGGAGCAATTAGATTAATTTGGATGATCGATCATTCTAATTGTCTGAAACAAAAAAGTTTTGATCCATTGAAAGGTGTTCGATGATGTCGATGATAGATATCACGACATATCTCATTACCATATAGAATTGAACCTAACTGAGTTACACAAATAAGGATTTGGATCTAAAAATCATCAATTGGACTAACCCAGTTCAATTGATTTGAATTAGATTCAATTAGGTTCAAGAAAATCGTGCTAGCACACGATTGAGCCTAAAGTTCTCCTTCAACAATCATTAAATGTTATCTCAACTGAGTCAAATGTGTTTGGGCTCACTCAAGTACCTTTACTTGGTCTGATTGGAGCTTGTCCAGGTCAGAAAAGGGTTGTCTTAATTTATGAGATAAATTTGAGACAACACCAACCATTTTTCGTCACCTGCTAATTCTTGTCTTTTGACTTTGGTCAAACGTTGACCTTTGACACTTAGACATTTGCCCATGTATCATACATCCACTGAAGAGCAGATTGGGGTTTGTCCCCTTGCTAGAAGGAGGAAAGGAGGGGGTGCGTGCCTAAGGAGGCATGCACCCATGGATAATGATGCCTGGAGTCCCATATAGATGGGACTCTAGGTTGCTTCTTGGCATCAAACTAGGTGGTGCCAAAGACTCCACTTTGACTAGTCTTGGCAGCACCTAAGGATGTTGAAGAGGGGCTCTCATCTGATTGGATCAGCTGATGTCATCCCACCAATCAGATTTAGATCTGATTGAATGAAGAGACGTAATTGGCTGGGATGATGTGGCACTGCATGGCACAGTAGGGTCTATATAAACTCTTTATACGCCTAGGTTTTAAAGAGGTTCTCCCCTTGCCCATGCCACATAGCCATCTCCATCTCTCCTCCATGCCTACCTCTAATCTTCTCTCTCCTTTCCATGCCCAAGGGGCTTTGGGCTTTAGTTTGGTGCGATCCAGACAAGAAAAAGGTGATAAGAAAGGAAGAAAGCAGCATTGGTGCAAGAGATGACATCCAATCTTCAAAAGTTATTTTGAAAACCTTCAAGATCAGATCCAGATCTGATCATTGAAAGAAAGATTGAGAAGGAGGAGATATCCAAATCCTATTTGAGTGGATATCGGTAGAGGCCAGATGATTGCGTGGCTACATCCAGAATCTCAGGCAATCAGCAGGATGATCATAGGGTAATAAGATTACCCAAGAACAAAGTATAAATTAAATCCATTTTATTTTATTTTATTTTATTCAATCTATCAAATTAGATCTAAAAAGTATCAAATCTAAATAAGATCTAAGAAAAAAATTTTTAAAATATTTCTCTTGGTTAAATCAGATTTGAACGAACCGGATCCAGGAAAATAGGTTTTTTCCTTCAACAGGTATCAGAGCTAGGTTCCTACAAATAATTTAGATCTAATTTTAATCTAATTTTGATCTAATAATTAGGTAAGTTTAGATGTCACATGATATGTGATTAGATATAAAATAAAAAAATTAAAAATTAAATAATTTAGATCCAAGTTCTATAAGATGCATGACTAGTTGTAGAATAGAATAGTTCTGTCTGTAGTCTTGCATGATCATAATTTAATTTGATTAAATTATAACTTTTAGATCTATTAATTTACTATTTTTTGATATTATAAATATTATAATAAGATCTAAAAACTAAAAAATAAAGTTATTTAATTTTTGTTCATATGAGATATGATGAATGCATGTTTAGACTAGTTGTAGAATTGTTCTACATGATTGTCTAGAATAGAATTTATTTTGATGTGATCAATTTAAATTTAATTTTTTAGATGATTATGAGATAATTTAGATCTAAAAATATGCATGATATGATACATGAGATGTATTCAAAATATGTTTATAGTTAGATCAATTTTATATATGAGATATATGATGTAGATCTAACTAGTTTTGCAGTTTTTATATTTCTAATTAAGGTGTTCCCCTTGGCCATCTGGTCATAAGAATAAAGTAGGGTTTAAATGCCCTCTCTTTCCATTCGATGGGGTGTTTTTATGATGTGTAGGGATGCTGCACATTTGTCCTTAATCAAAAACCCAAAAACCTTATTTTCTGCAAAACCCTACATCCTGAAACCCTAGGATTTTATTTACATATTTTATTTGTGAACCCTAAACTTAATTGAGAATTAAGATTATAAAATATGTTAAATCTAAAAATTAAGAATTTTTAGATTTAAGACATATTCATAAAATTGGGTTCAGGCTTGGGTAGCTCAATTAGGTTTAAGCGGTTGATCAAATCGAATCAAGAGTTGGTTAGATGAGATCAAGAGTGCTTAAATTGATCAGCCTAATAGGATTAAGTCTGGGTCAAGATCAAAGCACATGACTGATCGATCAAGCTAAGATCTAATTAGGCTCAATGGTTAGAGTCTGGATTGTAGGCTAACTCGATTGGTTCTAGCTCAACAATTTAGTGTCTAAGGTAAGTTTGGCAAATACGACCGACTGTTTTTTAATTGGAAGCTACTCGACTCAAATGCATTCTTGTTGAGTTAATGGCATATCCCTTCCATCGATCTCACTTATCTAGCCATATTAGTTAGCTCAGTCCTGATCTGAGGTGGCCAATAATCTGAGCTAACCCATGCCACTAGGTTAGTCATAATTTTTATGACTATGTCAAGTCTAGTTTAATGAGAGCTAAATCAAATCTCCCTAAGAAAAGATTAAGTCTAAGGTCTTCCACCGTTGTAGATGTACGACCCTTTCAACGTTGATTGTTCTCGACTGGTTACAGTGGTTTAGTTGCACCGAGAAGATGCAACCATATCTATTAGGCATTGGATGCTATGGGCTGGAGGATGGATTGGGCTCAATATTTCAAATACGGTGAGAGACTCAGTTAGCAATCCAATCTGTGCAAATGATGGATCTGACTTAACTAAGGAGTGGATCAATATTTCGGGCATGGTGAAATTCATGAATTAGAGACTAAGTTTGGGTGCACCATGATTAGAGAATCATTGAATAAGAGTTGTTCACTGATTGGCTAACCCATCACCAATAACTATTAGGTGAGGTGATAAGTCAATTGGTGGGATCACACCACCCACTAGAAATCATTAATCATGAAGATTTTTGCATCTCTGCAGGAGGAGTGTTGGGATTCGAGAAAATAGTGGAAGCTAATTTATTTAAAAATAAAACTCCTAAACAAATTGGTCAAGTCTTAATTATAATATCTAACTAGAAACTTTGACTCTCTATAGAAAAATATCTGCTTCCAATCCACTAGCACGTATCCTGGACACCCATAGACTGATCAAATCCAATTACAAAGATTGGCTCTAGAACATCAAAATCATTTTGGGTTTCGAGAAGTTAACTCATGTATTGGATCAGGACCTCCAACTTACCAGCTCATCCATCCGTTGAATGGAGAGCATCTCTTGACAAGTGGACGAATGAAGATAACAAGGCCAGATATTACATGTCGGGCTTGATGTCTGATGAGCTACAGTGCCGACATGAAGATATCAGAATTGCTCTCTAAATGTTGGCTTACTTACAAAAGATGTTTGGTGAACAGAGTCGCGCAGCCAAGTATCAAGTCACTAAACGACTGTTCAAGGCTAAAATGCATGATGGACAGTCAGTCCAAGATCATTGTCTGATGATGATCAAGGATTTGGAAGAGCTTGAGAAGCTCGCTGTGAAGTTGGACCTAGATCTACAGAATGATATAATTCTGCAATCTTTGACTGATGCATATGGGCAGTTCATCATGAACTACCATATGCATAAACTTCAAAATTCTCTGACCAAGCTTATGAATATGCTGGTTACTGCTGAGCTTTCTATTAAAGGTTCTAAAGGCTCAGTACTTGCTATGGAATAGACTTCTTCCAAGAAAAAATATTTTGGAAAGAAGAAGAAGTCTATGAAAAAGCAAAAGATGGAAGGAGGAAAGAAGAAAAAGAAAGAGCTGAAGAAGAAGACCGCTGACAAAGAAAAGTATTTTCATTGTAATAGTGATGGCCACTGGAAGTGAAATTGCCCTACTTACCTGGCCACCCTGAAGAATAAGGAGGCAAGTCCTTCTGAAGGTATGCTCGTTATTGAGTCTAACCTTACGATTTCTTCTACATCTAGTTAGGTGCTTGACTCTGGTTCTAGTGCTTATTTGTGCACTTCCATGTAGGATCTTGAGGATAGGAGGAGGCTGAGGGATGGTGAGATGATCCTACACATCGAAAATGAAGCAAGAATTGCTGTTGTGGCCGTAGGAACATACCCTCTTCGATTACCATCTGGTTTAGACTTAGTATTAAAAGATTGTTATTATGTACTTGCAGCAAGCAAAAATTTGATTTTAGTTTCATGTTTAGCACAAAAAGGCTATGTAACTAGTTTTCTTAAGGACCATTGTATCATTCTTTATAAAAAAATAAAATTGCAAGTGGTTTCCTTATTAACGGTCTTTATCAGTTACATATTAATGTATCTATTTTTAATATCGAGCAAAATGTGAATGCCATAAAACCAAAATGACCTAGGGATAGTCTAAATGATAGATATCTATGGCACCTAAGGCTAGGTCATATAGCAGAAGATAGGATTAACAAATTAAAGAAAATCAGGCTATTGTGTCCGATGACTTTCAAGTCATATTCAATTTATGATTCTTGTCTTCATGGCAAAATGACTAAGCTCTCTTTTGTAGGACATGGGGAAAGGGCCATGGATCTTCTTATCCTAGTACATACTGATGTATGTGGCTCATTTGATATGCCAGCTCGAGGCAACTTTGTCTACTTCATAATCTTTACCGATGATTTATCTCGGAATGGGTATGTGTATCTTATGAGACACAAGTCTGAAGCTTTTGAGAAGTTTAAGGAATTTAGACATGAAGTAGAAAAGCAAACTGAAAAACCCATTATGGTTCTTTGATCAGATCAAGGAGGTAAATATCTTAGTCAGAAATTTTTGAACTATCTCAAGAAAAATGGCATAGTCTCTCAATGGACTCCACCTAAAACACCTCAACTCAATAGGATGTCAGAATGAAGGAACCAAACCCTATTAGATATGGTCCAATCCATGATGAGCTTCACATACCTTCCTAATTTTTTTTGAGGATATAGTCTGTTAATTGCAATATACTTACTGAATAGGATTTCTTCTAAAACCATTCCTACCATGCCGTATGATATATGGCATGATAAGAAATCAAGTCTGAGTCATCTCAGAATTTGGGGTTGTCCGACTTATGTCAAAAGACAACAAGCAAACAAGCTAGACTACAGATCCTTTACAGCTTGATTTATATGATATCCTAAAGAGTCATTAGGATATTATTTCTACATTCCAGAAGATCACAATGTGATTGTGAGTCAACATGCCATCTTTCTCAAAAAATAGTTTATTCAAGATAGCGGCATTAAAAAGCATATCAATCTCGAGGAGAAAGTCTCACAAGAGCAACAAGCTAAGGACCAAATGGAACCAAATTAGGTTGAGCCAATACAATCACTACCTCCACCTCGTAGATCGAAAAGGATTTTCCATCCCCCTGAGAGGTACTTAGGTACTATTTTAGAAGAAGTAGAGAAAATGTTCCTCGTAGGTAATGGGGTTCATGGTGATGAATCCAAAAACTATGACGAGGTGATATCAGATATCGACTCTGAGAAATGATTAGAGGCAATGAAGTCAAAAATTGACTTGATGCACTCAAACCATGTTTGGATCTTGGTAGATCCACCAGAAGGTATAGTACCTATTGGGTGTAAATGAATCTACAAGAGAAAGATTGGTGCAGATGGGAATGTAGAGACATTCAAAGCTACATTAGTGGGAAAAGGGTATAGTCAATGTGAAGGCATTGACTATCAGGATATCTTTTCGTCAGTAGCTATGATAAAATCCATCCGCACATTGCTTGCTATTGCAGCCTATTTCGATTATAATATATGGCAAATGGACGCGAAAATGATGTTCTTAAATGGATACCTTGAGGAAGATATCTATATGAAACAGTTGCTAGGTTTCACATCCAGTGATGCTGATCATAAGGTATGCATGCTACAAAGGACCATATATGGAATAAAGCAAGCATCTCAGAGCTGGAATACTCGTTTTAATGATGTGATCAAATTATTTGATTTCATCAAAAATGAGGAGGAACCATGTGCCTTCAAAAAGGTCAGTGGGAATGCGATTGTCTTCCTCGTATTGTACGTGGATTATATCCTCCTCATTGGGAATGATATTTTCATATTGACCATAGTTAAAATATGGTTATCCAAAGAATTCTCTATGAAAGACCTAGCAGAAGCATCCTTTATTCTAAGAATTAAGATCTTAGAGATAGACCAAATAGGATGCTAGGACTTTCACAGAAGATGTATATAGAGGAAGTGCTAAAGAGGTTTAGCATGAAAAACTCCAAGAGGGGATTAGTCTCCTTCAGACATGGCATTCATCCCTCCAAGAAAATATGCCATAGCACACATGAGGAGATAGAACGCATGAGCAAGATCCCTTATGCTTCAGCAATAGGGAGCCTCATGTATGCCATGTTTTGTACACGTCCTGATATAGCCCATGCTATGAGTGTCACGAGCAGATTCCAGTCAAATCTAGGTGAAGAACACTGAACTTCTGTGAAATATATCTTTATGTACTTGAGAAGAACTAAGGATATGCTTTTGGTTTTTGGTAATGGAAAACTCCACGTCCAGGGGTATACAGATTCAGATTTTATATCCGATGTAGATGATCGAAAGTCGACATTTGAGAGTCTATTTGTGTGTAATAGTGGTGCTGTTAGTTAGAAGAGTTCCAAGCGGATAGTGATAGTAGATTTCAGCATGGAAGCAGAGTACATCACTGCATCAGAAGCCATGAAGAAGGCATTCTGGTATAAGAAGTTTGCTGCAGAGATTGGAGTGATGCCATCAGATGCCATTCTTCTATACTGCGACAATAATGGCACCATAGCCCTTGCTAAGGAGCCAAGTTCTCACCAAAAATCCAAGCACATCGAGCGGCGATACCACCTCATCCATGATTACCTCGAGAAAGGTTACATCCGGGTCAAGAGAGTCGACTCTGCAGACAATGTGGCAAACCCACTCATAAAGCCATTGGGCCAGCAGAAGATCGAAGCCCACCTTGAGAAGATGGGACTTAGATTTATAGCTAATTGGCTTTAGGTCAAATGAGAGTTTGTTGGATATGTGTGCCTTAAAAGCCAGAATTGGCTGACACTTATTATACACTTTTAAGGGCAAAATTATAATTTTGACTATAAATAATAAAATAGATTATTTTCTATCATAATGTGTATTTAGTGTCTATGATACATCCCTTGAGTTGATGGAAATGATAATTCTTGTTTTCAAGAGTTAAAAATTTAAGACATGAATTTTCATTATTAACTCATAAAATACTTCCGATCGTAGGATCGTCATGAGGATGGTGATTGATCCAGAAGGTTGGTGTACAATTGCTTCTTTATAGTAGATATATTTTAAGTCTATGCTGTAGAGACACTAGAGTGAGAGTACAGGTACTTGTTAGAGAGCAAGAGCACTGAGCGTGACCACCTCGAGCAGTCATAAGGAGTCTATCTTCTCGTCGATGACTGGCTTGAAGCTGCAGTGGTGTGTCTGGTTCTCTGACCTGAGGTGCATCGATAGTTCATCTTGAGGGTGTTATAGTATGACTACACCATGACTCGATCTCCTTGCCATCTAAAATTCTGTGGTGTATGCTGGCTATGGCATGTTCATTATAGGAATTAGATTGCACCAAGAGGGAATCTATCTACCTTGGTAGATGAGGAGCAGCCCTATGATGATCATGAGAATCAAGTCCATAAGCCCATCGCCATAGTAGAGTAAAATGATAGAAAGAGTTTCTATTAAGGTTTTCACATCAGACTTGAATCGAAAGATTAATTCGTATAATGAAAATTAGGGTTTGATGAGTTCACGTTAACCCTAAATCGATAGGGGCTCAAGATAGAAAAACATAATCACACATGTAACTACATCAAGAGGTTCATTTTTAGTTTTGATGAGATGCGACCATATACTACTAGGTGTCACTGGTGGATTTTCGGAGTAATTAGAATGATTTGGATGATTGATCATTCTAGTTGTCTGAATCAGAAAAGTTCTGATCCATTAGAAGGTATTTCGATGATGTCGATGATAGAGATCGCGACATATCTCATTATCATATAGAATTGAACCTCACTGGATCACACAAATAAGGGTTTGGATCTAGATATCATCAATTGGACTAATCTAGTTCAATTGATTTGAATTAGATTCAATTAGGTTCAAGAAAATCGTGCTAGCACACGATTGAGCCTAAAGTTCTCATTCAACAATCATTAAATGTTGTCTCAACTGAGCTAAATGTGTTTGGACTCACTCAAGTACCTTTACTTGTCTGACTAGAGCTTGTCTAGGTCAGAAAAGGATTGTCTTAATTTATGAGATAAATTTGAGACAACATCTACCATTTTTCGTCACCTGCTAATTCTTGTCTTTTGACTTTGGTCAAACATTGACCTTTGATACTTAGACATCTACCCATGTATCATGCATCCACTAGAGAGCAGATAGGGGTTTGTCCCCTTGCTTGAAAGAGAAAAGGAGGGGGTGCATGCCTAGGGAGGCGTGCATCCAAGGATAACGATGCTTGGAGTCTCATACAGATGGGACTCCAGGTTGCTTATTGGCATCAAACTAGGTGGTGCCAAAGACTCTACTTTGATCAGTCTTGGTGCCACCTAAGGATGTTGGAGAGGGGCTCTCATCTGATTGGATCAGGTGATGTCATCCCACCAACCAGATTTAGACCTGATTGTATGAAGAGATATAATTGGCCAGGATAATGTGGCACTGCATGGCGCAGCAGGGTCTATATAAACCCTATCCGTGCCTAGGTTTTAAAGAGGTTCTCCCCTTGCCCACACCACATATCCATCTCCCTCTCTCCTCAATGCCTACCTCTGATCCCATCTCTTCTTTCCACGCCCAAGGGGCTTTGGGCTTTAGTTTGGTGCGATCCATGCAAAGAAAAGGTGATAAGAAAAGAAGAAGGCAGTACTACTACAAGAGACAACATCGGATCTTCAAAAGTTATTATGAAAATCTTCAAGATCAGATCCAGATTTGATCTTTGGAGAAAAGATTAACATCACCTGATCAAATCAAATTTAATTTAATTTATTTTATTTTATTAGATCCATCAAATTAGATCTAAAATGTATTAGATCTGATTTAGATCTAAGAAAAAATTTTTTGAAAAATTTCTCTTGATCAAATCAGATTTGAACGAACCAGACTCGGGAAAAAAGATTTTTTCCTTCAATAGTCTGTTAACTGTAATATATTTTTGAATAGGGTTTCCTCAAAAACTGTTCCTACCACACTGTATGAGATATGGCATAGTAAGAAACCAAGTCTGAGTCATCTCAGAATTTGAGATTGTTCGTCTCATGTCAAAAGATAACAAGCGGACAAGTTAGACTATAGGTGCTTTAGAGCTCGATTCATAGGATATCCTAAAGAGTCATTAAGATATTATTTCTATATTCTAGAAGACCATAATGTGATTGTGAGTCAGCATGCCATCTTTCTTGAAAAATTGTTTATTCAAGATAGCGGCATTAGAAAGTAGATCAAGCTAGAGGAGAAAGTCTTCCAAGAGCAATGAGCTAAGGATCCTGTTAAATCAAATCAGATTGAGCCAATACAATCACTACCTCCACCTCGTAGATGGAAAATGGTTTTCCATCCCCCTGAGAGGTACTTAGGTATTATTTCAAAGGAAGTAGAGAAATTATTCCTCATAGGTAATGGGGTTCATGGTAATCCCAAAACCTATGATGAGGTGATATCAAATATCGACTCCGAAAAGTGGTTAGAGACAATGAAGTTAGAAATTGACTTAATGCACTCAAACCAAGTCTGGACCTTGGTAGATCCACCAGAAGGTATAGTACCTATTGGGTGTAAATGAATCTACAAGAGAAAGATTAGTGTAGATGGAAATATGGAGACATTCAAAGCTAGATTAGTGGCAAAAGGTTATAGTCAGTGTGAAGGCATTAACTATTAGGATACCTTTTCGCCAGTAGCTATACAAAAATCTATCTGCACATTGCTTGCTATTGTAGCTTATTTCAATTAAGAAATATGGCAAATGAACATGAAAATGACATTCTGAAATGGATACTTTGAGGGAGATATCTATATGGAACAGTCGCTAGGTTTCACATCCAGTGATGCTAATGACAAAGTATGCAAGCTGCAAAGGTCTATATATGGACTTAAGCAAGCATCTTGGAGCTAGAATACTCGTTTTAATGATGTGATCAAATTATTTGATTTCATCAAAAATGAGGAGGAACTATGTATTTCCAAAAAGGTCAGTGGGAGCACTATTGTCTTCCTCATACTATACGTGGATGATATCTTCCTTATTAGGAATGATATTCCAATGTTGAGCATAGTTAAAATGTGGTTATCTAAAGAATTCTTCATGAAAGACGTAGGAGAAGCATCCTTCATTCTAGAAATCCAAGTCTATAGAGATGGACCGAATAGGTGAAGGGAAATCCTGATTTCCCGGTCCAGGTTCGTTCAGATTTGATCAGATCAAGAGATATATTTCAAAAATTTTTCTCTTAATCCTAATCAGATCTTGATATATTTCAGATCTGATTCTTATTATTTTAATAAAATAAAATTAAAAGAAAAATTAAATCAAATTTAATTTACCTGATCTAGGTAATCCTATTACCCTGTTGATGATCCTATTTGCAGCGGAAGGTTCTGGATCTTAGCCACGCAAGCGCCTGACCTCTACCGGTATCCACTCAGGTTGGATCTGGAGATCCTCTTCTTCTCTATCACACCTCCAAAAATTAGATCTAGATCTGATCTGAAGGATCTTCAAAACTCTTTTGAAGATGAGCAGTCGTCCTTTGCAGCAGCGCAGCCTTCTTACTTTTGATCGCCTTTCTTTGATCTGAATTGCACCAACCAAGGTCCAAAACTCCTTTTGGACGTGGAGAGCAAGGGGAGAAGGTGGTTTGGCATGGAGAGGGAGGGGAGAGGCAGCCTTGGGGCATGGGAAACTATGATCTCAATCATATCTCTAATTGAGTTGGGTACAGGGTCTTATTTATAGACTAGCTGTGATCCAACTCCTCTTCTTCCCAACCAATCACAACCCTTTGTGAAATCAGATCTAAATCTGATTGGTGGGAATAGAGTCCCCTGGATTCCTCCTTAGAGGGTGCCTAAGACCAGTCAAAGTTGGTTCTTAGAAGAACTCTAATTGGAATCCAAAAAGGAGATGGAGTCCTTGTCCAACAAGGACTCCTAGGCGCCTCCAAACTTGGGCACACGCCAGGGTTGGCGTGCGCCCTCCTCCTTGCCAGGTTCTGGCAGGGGGACAGGCCCCCACCAGCTCTCCAATAGGTGCATGACATGTGGTCAAAAGTCAAAGTGTCAATGGTCAACGTTTGACCAGTCAAAGGTAGACTTTTGACCAAAGTCAAAGAACAAGAAATGGCAGGTGACCAAAAATGGCAGGTAATGTCTTACAAAATAAGACAACCTTTTCTGACTTGGACAACCTCCAGTCAGACCATATGAAGGCCTCTGATTGAGCACAAACTCCTTTGGCTCAGACAGGACAACTTATTTATGATAGCAAAAGAAGAACGTTAGGTTCAATCGAGTGCTAGCACGATTTCCTTGAACCTAATTGAATCTCATTCAGATCAATTGAACTAGATCAGTTCAATTGATGATCACCAGATTCAAACCCTTGTTTGTGTGACCCAGTTAGGTTCAGTTCTGTATGGTAATGGGATATGTCATGATCTCTATCATCGACATCATCGAAACTCCTTTCGATGGATCAGAACTCTTCTGATTCGAACAGCTAGAATGATCGATCATCTAAATCATTCTAATTGCTCCCAAAATCCACCAGTGACACCTAGCAGTATATGGTGGCAACCCATCAGAGCTGAATGCGAACCTCTTGGTGCAGCTACCTGTGTGATTAAGTTCTTCTATCTTGAGCCCCGATCAGATTAGGGTTAAGGTAAACTCGTCAAACCCTAGTCTCTGTCATATGATGTAATCATTCGATTCGAAGTCCAATGTGAAAATCTAAATAGAAACTCTTTCTATTATTTCACTCTACCATGGCCATGGATTTCTGGACTTGATTCTCATGATCATCATAGGGCTGCTCCTCTACCACCGAGGTAGATAGATTCCATCTTGATGTCATCTAGTTCCTACAATGAACATGTCATAGCCAACATACACCTCAGGGTTCCATATGGCTAGGAGACCGAGTAATGGTGTAGTCAAACTATAACACCCTCAAGGTGAACTGCCGATGCATCTCAGGTCAAAGAACCAGACACACTACTGCAGCATCGAGTCAGTCATTGACGAGAAGGTAGACTCCCTAATGACTACTCGAGGTGGTCACGCTCAGTGCCCTCGTTCTCTAACGAGTACCTGTACTCTCGCTCCGGTGTCTCCACACCGTAGACTCAAGACTCATCTACTAAAGAGAAGCGATTGTACACCAACCTTCCGGATCAATCACCATCCTCGTGATGATCCTATGGTCGGGAGCAATTTATGAGTTAATAATGATTATTCATGTCTTAAATTTTCAACTCTTGAAAATATGAATTATCATTACCATTAACTCAAAGGATGTATCACAGACACTAAATACACATATGTGATAGAAAATAACCCATTTATTGATTTTAGTCAAAATTATAATTTTGCCCCTAGAAGTGTATTACAAGTGTCAGCCAATTCTGGCTTCTAGGGCACATATATCTAACAATCTCCCACTTGTCCTAAAGCCAATTGGCTACAAGTCTAAGTCCCATCTTCTCAAGGTGGGCTTCGATCTTCTGCTGGCCCAACGGCTTTGTAAGTGGGTCTGCCACATTATCTGCGGAGTTGACTCTCTTGACCTCGACGTAACCCTTCTCGAGGTAATCGCGGATGAGGTGGTATCGCCGCTCAATGTGCTTGGATTTTTGGTGAGACCTCGGCTCCTTAGCAAGGGCTATGGCGCCATTGTTGTCGCAGTATAGAGGAATGGCATCTGATGGCATTACTCCAATTTCTGCAGCAAACTTCTTGTACCAGAATGCTTCCTTCGCAGCCTCTGATGCAGCGATATATTCTGCTTCCATGGTGGAATCTGCTATCACCGTTTGCTTGGAACTCTTTCAGCTGACAGCTCCACCATTGCACACAAACAGACTTCCAGATGTCGACTTTCGATCATCTATATCGGACATGAAATCCGAGTCTGTGTATCCCTGGACTTGGAGTTCTCCATTACCAAAGACCAACATCATATCCTTAGTTCTTCTCAAGTACTTAAGGATACATTTCACAGAAGTCCAGTGTTCTTCACCTGGATTTGACTGATATCTGCTTGTGACACTCACAGCATGGGCTATATCAGGTCGTGTACATAGCATGGCATACATGAGGCTCCCTATTGCAGAAGCATAAGGGATCTTGCTCATGCGTTCTATTTCCTCAGGTGTGCTGGGGCACATCTTCTTGGAAAGATGAATACCATGTCTGAAGGGTATTAATCCCCTCTTAGAGTTTTCCATACTAAACCTCTTTAGTACTTCCTCTATGTACATCTTCTGTGAAAGTCCTAGCATCCTATTCGGTCTATCCCTATAGACCTTAATTCCTAGAATAAAGGATGCTTCACCTAGGTCTTTCATGGAGAATTCCTTGGACAACCACATCTTGACTGATGTCAACATGGGAATATCATTCCCAATAAGGAGGATGTCATCCACGTACAATACGAGGAAGACAACAGCGCTCCCACTGACCCTTTTGAAAACACATGGTTCCTCTTCATTTTTGATGAAACCAAACTTTTTGATCACATCATTGAAATGAGTGTTCCAGCTCCGAGATGCTTGCTTAAGTCCATATATGGACCTTTGCAGCTTGCAAACCTTGTGATCAGTATCACTGGATGTGAAACCTAGCGGCTGTTCCATATAGATATCTTCCTCAAGATATCCATTTAAGGAATGCCGTTTTCACGTCCATTTGCCATATTTCATAATCGAAATAGGCTGCAACAGCAAGCAATGTGCGGATGGATTTTAGCATAGCTACTGGGGAAAAAGGTATCCTGATAGTCAATGCCTTCGCGTTGACTATAACCTTTTGCCACTAGTCTAGCCTTGAATGTCTCCACATTCCCATCTGCACCAATCTTTCTCTTGAAGATCCATTTACACCCAATAGGTACTATACCTTCTGGTGGATCTACCAAGGTCCAGACTTGGTTTGAGTGCATCGAGTCAATTTCTGACTGCATTGCCTCTAGCCATTTCTCGGAGTCGATATCTGATATCGCCTCGTTGTAGGTTTTGGGATCATCACCATGAGCACCATTACCTATGAGGAACATTTTCTCTACATCCTCTGAAATAATACCTAAGTATCTTTCAGGGGGACGGAAAACTCTTTCCGATCTACGAGGTGGAGGAGGTAGTGTTCTTATTGGCTCAACCTGATTTGGTTCCAATTGGTCCTTAGCTCGTTGTACTTGTGAGACTTTCTCATCAAGCTTGAATCTGCTTTCCAATGCCGCTATCTTGAATAAACTATTTTTCAAGAAAGATGGCATGTCGACTCACAATCACATTGTGGTCTTCTGGAATGTAGAAATAGTATCCTAATGACTCTTTAGGATATCCTATGAATCGAGCTCTAAAGGACCTAAACTCTAACTTGTCCGCTTGTTGTCTTTTGACATGAGCCGGACAACCCCAAATTCTGAGATGACTCAGACTTGGTTTCTTACCATGCCATATCTCATACGGTGTGGTAGGAACGGTTTTAGAGGGAACCCTATTCAGTAGATAGAATTGAAGTTAACAATGAGTGTCCCCAAAGAAAATCAGGAAGGTCTGTGAAGCTCATCATGGATCGAACCATATCCAATAGAGTCCGATTTCTCCATTCTGAAACCCCGTTGAGTTGAGGTGTTCCTGGTGGAGTCCATTGAGAGACTATGCCATTTTCCTTGAGATAGTCTAGGAATTCTCGGCTAAGGTATTCACCTCCTCGATCTGATCGAAGAACCTTAATGGGTTTTCCTAGTTTATTTTTCTACTTCATGTCTGAATTCTTTGAACTTTTCAAAAGCTTCAGACTTGTGTCTCATAAGATACACATACCCATACCTAGACAGATCATCGGTAAAGGTAATGAAGTAGACAAAATTGCCTCTAGCCGGCACATCAAATGGGCCGCACACATCAGTATGTACTAGGGCAAGGAGATCTGTGGCCCTCTCCCCATGTCCAACAAAAGGGAGTTTAGTCATTTTGCCTTGAAGACAAGATTCACAAGTTGGATATGACTCAAAGTCAATGGACTCAATAGCCCATTTTTCTCCAATTTGTTGATCCTATCTTCTGCTATATGACCTAATCTCAGGTGCCATAGATATCTGTCGTTTGGACTATCCCTAGGTCGTTTGGCATTCACATTTTGCTCGATAGTTAGAATAGGTACATCAATATGTAGCTGATAAAGACCATTAATAAGGAAACCATTTGCAATTTTATTTCTTTCATAAAGAATGTTACAATGGTCCTTAAAGAAGGTGATCACATAACCTTCTTGTGCTAAGCATGAAACAGAAATCAAATTCCTGCTAGCTGCAGGCACAAAATAACAGTCTTTCAAAACTAAGTCTAAACCAGATGGTAATCGAAGAGGGTATGTTCCACGGCTACTGCAGCAACTCTTGCTCCATTACCAATGCGTAGGATCATGTCTCCATCCCTCAGCCTCCTGCTATCCTCAAGACCCTGCATAGAAGTGCACAGATGAGCACTAGAACCAGAGTCAAGCACCCAACTGGATGCAGAAGAAACCGTAAGGTTAGACTCAATAACGAGCATACCTCCAGAAGGACCTTCCTTCTTGTTCTTTAGGGTGGCCAGGTAAGTAGGGCAGTTCCGCTTCCAATGGCCGTCGCTGTTGCAATGGAAACACTTTCCTTTGACATCGGCCTTTTTCTTCGGCTCTACTTTCTTCTTCTTTGATCCTTCCACCTTTTGCTTTTTCACAGACTTCTTTTTCTTTCCATAAGACTTTCTTTTGAAAGAAGTCCATTCCATAGCAAGAACTGAGCCTTTAGAACCTTTCATAGAAAGCTCAGCGGTAACCAGCATATTCATTAATTCGGCCAAGGAATTCTGAAGTTTATGCATGTGGTAATTCATGATGAATTGCCCATATGCATCAGTCAAGGATTGCAGAATAATATCGTTCTGCAGGTCCAAGTCCAACTTCACACCGAGCTTCTCAAGCTCTTCCATGTCCTTGATCATTGTCAGACAGTGATCTTGGACTGACTGCCCATCACGCATCTTAGCCTTAAAAAGTCATTTTGTGACTTGATATTTGGCTGTGCGACTCTGTTCACCAAACATCTCCTGCAGGTGAGCCAACATTTGGCGAGCAGTCCCGATATCCTCATGTTGGCGCTGGAGCTCATCAGACATCGAGCCCAACATGTAATATCTGGCCTTATTATCTTCGTCAATCCATTTTTCCAGAGACGCTCTCTGTTCAACAGATGGACGGGCTGGTAATGTGGGAGGGTCCTGATCCAAAACATGGGTTAACTTCTCGAAACCCAAAACAATTTTGTAGTTCCTGAGCCAATCTTTATAATTGGGTCCAGTCAGTCTATGTGTGTCCAGGATACGTGCCAATGGGTTGGACGCAGACATTTTCCTGTAGAGAGTCAAAGATTCTAGTTAGATACTGTAATTTTGACTTAACCAATTTATTTAGGAATTTTATTTTTAAACAAATTAGCTCCCACTATTTTCTCGGATCCCTACACTCCCTCTGTAGAGATGCGAAAAATCTCCATGATTAATGATTTCTAGTGGGTGGTGCGGTCTCACCAACTGACTCATCACCTCACCTAATAGTTATTGGTGATGGGTTAGCCAATGAGTGAACAACTCTTGTTCAATGATTCTCTAATCATGGTGCACCCAAACTTGGTCTCTAATTCATGAATCTCACCGTATCCAGAATATTGATCCACTCCTTAGTTAAG
The DNA here is from genome assembly GCA_006176705.1 of Cocos nucifera. Taxonomy (NCBI): domain Eukaryota; kingdom Viridiplantae; phylum Streptophyta; class Magnoliopsida; order Arecales; family Arecaceae; genus Cocos; species Cocos nucifera. The sequence continues at coordinate 9,049 of QRFJ01001807.1, read as the reverse complement.
TCAGACCCACCATTTGCATAGACTGGGTTCCTAATTGAGTCTCTCACCGTATCCGAAATATTGAGCCCAACTCATCCTCCAGCCCATAGCATCCAATGCCTAATAGACATGGTTGCGTCTTCCCGGTGCAACTGAGCCACTGTATCCAGCTGAGAACAATCAACCCCGGGAAGGGCCCGCACATCTACAATGGTGGAAGACCTCAGACTTAATCTTTTCTTAGGGAGAATTGATTCAGGTCTCATTAAACTAGACTTGGCTTAGTCATAATAATTATGACTAACCTAGTGGCTTGGGTTAGTCATAATAATTTTGGTCCAGGTTTGTTCAGATCTGATTAGATCAAGAGATATATTTCAAAAATTTTTCTCTTAATCCTAATTAGATCTTGATATATTTTAGATCTGATTCTTATTATTTTAATAAAATAAAATTAAAAGATAAATTAAATCAAATTTAATTTACCTGATCTGGGTAATCCTATTATCCTGTTGATGATCCTATTTGCAGCGGAAGGTTCTGGATCTTAGCCACGCAAGCGCCTGGCCTCTACCGATATCCACTTGGGTTGGATCTAGAGATCCTCTTCTTCTCTATCACACCTCCAAAAATTAGATCTGGATCTGATCTGGAGGATCTTCAAAACTCTTTTGAAGATGAGCAGTCGTCCTTTGCAGCAGCGCAGCCTTCTTACTTTTGATCGCCTTTCTTTGATCTGAATTGCACCAACCAAGGTCCAAAACTCCTTTTGAACGTGGAGAGCAAGGGGAGAAGGTGGTTTGGCATGGAGAGAGAGGGGAGAGGCAGCCTTGAGGCATGGAGAAACTATGATCTCATCATATCTTTAATCTGAGTTGGGTACAGGGTCTTATTTATAGACTAGCTGTGATCCAACTCCTCTTCTTCCCAACCAATCACAACCCTTTGTAAAATCAGATCTAAATCTGATTGGTGGGAATAGAGTCCCCTGGATTCCTCCTTAGAGGGCGCTTAAGACTAGTCAAAGTTGGTTCTTAGAAGAACTCTAATTGGAATCCAAAACGGAGATGGAGTCCTTGTCCAATAAGGACTCCTAGGCGCCTCCAACTTGGGCACACGCCTAGGGTGGCGTGTGCCCTTCTCCTTGCCATGTTCTGGCAGGGGGACAGACCCCCACCAGCTCTCCAATAGGTGCATGATATGCGGTCAAAAGTCAAAGTGTCAATGGTCAACGTTTGACCAGTCAAAGGTAGACTTTTGACCAAAGTCCAAGAACAAGAAATGGCAGGTGACCAAAAATGGTAGGTAATGTCTTATAAAATAAGACAACCTATTCTGACTTGGACAACCTCCAGTCAGACCATATGAAGGCCTCTGATTGAGCACAAACTCCTTTGGCTCAGACAGGACAACTTATTTGTGATAGCAAAAGAAGAACGTTAGGTTCAATCGAGTGCTAGCACGATTTTCTTGAACCTAATTGAATCTCATTCAGATCAATTGAGCTAGATCAGTTCAATTGATGATCACCAGATTCAAACCCTTGTTTGTGTGATCCAGTTAGGTTCAGTTCTGTATGGTAATGGGATATGTCATGATCTCTATCATCGACATCATCGAAACTCCTTTCGATGGATCAGAACTCTTCTGATTCGAACAGCTAGAATGATCGATCGTCTAAATCATTCTAATTGCTCCCAAAATCCACCAGTGACACCTAGCAGTATATGGTGGCAACCCATCAGAGCTGAATGCGAACCTCTTGGTGCAGCTACCTGTGTGATTCAGTTCTTCTATCTTGAGCCCCGATCAGATTAGGGTTAAGGTGAACTCGTCAAACCCTAGTCTCTGTCATATGATGTAATCATTCGATTCGAGTCCAATATGAAAATCTAAATAGAAACTCTTTCTATTATTTCACTCTGCCATGGCCATGGGCTTCTGGACTTGATTCTCATGATTATCATAGGGCTGCTCCTCTACCACCGAGGTAGATAGATTCCATCTTGATGCATCCAGTTCCTACAATGAACATGTCATAGCCAACATACACCTCAGGGTTCCATATGGCTAGGAGATCGAGTAATGGTGTAGTCAAACTATAACACCCTCAAGGTGAACTGTCGATGCACCTCAGGTCAAAGAACCAGACACACTACTGCAGCATCGAGTCAGTCATTGACGAGAAGGTAGACTCCCTAATGACTACTCGAGGTGGTCACGCTCAGTGCCCTCGTTCTCTAACGAGTACCTGTACTCTCGCTTCGGTGTCTCCACACCATAGACTCAAGACTCATCTACTAAAGAGAAGCGATTGTACACCAACCTTCCGGATCAATCACCATCCTCGTGATGATCCTATGGTCGGGAGCAATTTATGAGTTAATAATGATTATTCATGTCTTAAATTTTCAACTCTTGAAAATATGAATTATCATTACCATTAACTCAAAGGATGTATCACAGACACTAAATACACATATGTGATAGAAAATAACCCATTTATTATTTTTAGTCAAAATTATAATTTTGCCCCTAGAAGTGTATTACAAGTGTCAGCCAATTCTGGCTTCTAGGGCACATATATCTAATAATAGGATGCTAGGTCTTTCACATAAGACGTACATAGAGGAAGTGCTAAAGAGGTTTAGCATGGAAAACTCTAAGAGGAGATTGGTATGCTTCAGATACAGTATTCATCTCTCCAAGAAAATGTGTCCCAACACACCAGAGGAGATTGAACGCATGAGCAAGATCCCTTATGCTTTAGCAATAGGGAGCCTCATGTATGCCATGTTATGTACATGACCTGATATAGCCCATGCTGTGAGTGTCACGAGCAAATATCAGTCGAATCTAGGTGAAGAACGCTGGAATTCTGTGAAATGTATCCTTAAGTACTTATGAAAAACTAAGGATATGTTGTTGGTTTTTGGTAATGGAGAACTCCAAGTCTAGGGGTATACAGACTCGGATTTTATTTTGGATATAGATGATCGAAAGTCAACATATGGAAGTCTTTTTGTTTGTAATGGTGGTGCTATCAGTTAGAAGAGTTTCAAGCAGACAGTGATAGCAGATTCCACCATGAAAGCAGAATACATCACTGTCTCAGAAGCTGCGAAGGAGGCATTTTGGTACAGGAAATTCACCATAGAGATCGGAGTGACGCCATCGAATGCTATTCCTCTATACTGCGATAATAATGGCACTGTAGCCTTTGCTAAGGAGCCAAGGTCTCACTAAAAATCCAAGCACATCGAGCGGCAATATCACCTCATCTATGATTATCTCGAGAAAGGTTATGTCGAGGTCAAGAAAGTCGACTCCGCAAACAATGCGGCAGACCCACTCACAAAGTCATTGGAACAGTAGAAGATCGAAACCCACCTTGAGAAGATCAAACCTAGATTTGTAGCCAATTGGCTTTAGGTCAAGTGGGAGTTTGTTAGATATGTGTGCCCTAGAAGCCAGAATTAGCTGACACTTGTAATACACATCTAAGGGCAAAATTATAATTTTGACTGTAAATAATAAAATGAATTATTTTCTATCATAGTTGGTATTTGAAAGTGTCTGTGATACATTCCTTGAGTTAATGATAATGATGGTTTGCATTTTCAAGAGTTGCAAATTTAAGACATAAATTTTTATTATTAACTCATAAAATGCTCTAGACCTTAAGATCATCATAAGGATGGTGATTGATTTGAAAGGTTGGTGTACGATCGCTTCTTTAGAAAAGATGAGACATGAGTCTATGATGTAGAGACACCAGAGCGAGAGTACAGATACTCATTAGAGAATGAGGGCACCGAGCACGACCACCTCGAGCAGTCATGAGGAAGTCTACCTTCTTGTTGATGACTGGCTCGAAGCTACAGTGGTGTGTCTGGTTCTTTTACCTGAGGTGTATCAGTAGTTCACCTTGAGGGTGTTATAGTTTGACTACACAATAACTCGATCTTTGAGCCATTCGAAATCCTGAGGTATATATTGGCTATAGCATGTTCATTGTAGGAATTGGATTGCACCGATAGGAGATCTATCTACCTTTACAGATGAGGATCAGCCTTATGATGATCATGAGAATCAAGTCCATAATCCCATGGCCATGGTAAAGTGAAATAATAGAAAGAGTTTCTATTAGGATTTTTCACATTAGACTTGAATCGAATGATTAATTCATATGATGGATATTAGGATTTGATGAGATCACCTTAACCCTAATCCGATCGAGGCTCAAGATAGAGGAACTTAATCACATAGGTAACTACACCGAGAGGTTCATTTTTAGTTCTGATGGATTGCCACCATATGCTGCTAGGTGTTACTGGTGGATTTTGGGAGCAATTAGAATGATTTGGATGATCGATCATACTAGTTATCTGAATCAAAAATATTCTGATCCATCGGAAGGTATTTCGATGATGTCAATGATAGAGATCGTGATATATCCCATTACCATATGGAACTGAACCTAACTAGATCACATAAACAAGGATTTGGATCTGGACATCATCAATTGGACAAAACCAGTTCAATTGATTTGAATAAGATTCAATTAGGTTCAAGGAAATCATGCTAGCACATGATTGAGCCTAATGTTCTCCTTCAACAATCATTAAAGCTTATCTCGACTGAGCCAAATATGTTTGGACTCACTCAGGAACCTTTACTTGGTTTGACTGAAGCTTGTCCATGTCAGAAATAAATTATCTTAATTTATGAGATAAATTTGAGACAACACCTACCATTTTCCATCACCTGTTAAATCTTGTCTTTAGATTTTGGTCAAATGTTGATCTTTGACACTTAGACATCTGCCCATGTGTCATGCATGAAGAAAAAATCCTAATTTCCTGGGTTAGATTTATTCAGATCTAATTGGATCGAGAGGCATATTTAAAAAATTCTCCTCTCACATCCAGATCAAATCTGATTTATGATCTAAAAATTAAGAAAATAAAACTAAATTAATTCTAAATTAATTTTTATCTTGATCTTGGACAATCTGATTATCCGTTGATATTCCTGTGGAAGCTCTGAGGTTCTAAATTTAGCCATGCAAGCGCCTGGCCTCTACCGGTATCCACTCAGGCTGATTTTGGAGATCTTCTCCTTCTCTTTCTTTTCTCCAAAAATCAAATCTGGATATGATTTAGAGGATCTTCAAAACTTCTTCTGAAGATCATGCATCGTCTCTGCAGTAGTACTGCCTTCTTTCTTTTTCGTCAGCCTTTCTTGCTTGACTCGCACTAATCAGAAGAACCCAACTTTCTTGGGTGTGGAGAGGGGCAGATGGTGGCGTGGAGTAAAGGAAAAATCGTGATTTTTTAGATCGGGTTCATTCAGATCTGATCGAATCAAGAGATATATTTCAAAATTTTTTCTCTTTGATCCAAATCAGATCTAGAATATTTTAGATCTAATTCTTATTATTCTAATAATAAAAATAAAATCTAGATAAATTAAATTTAATTTAATTTTTCTTGATGTAGGGTAACCCTATTACCCATTGATGATCCTATAAGCAGTGGAAGGTTCTGGATCTAGCCACGTAAGTGCCTGGCCTCTACCAATATCCACTCGAGCTAGATCTAGAGATCCTCTTCTTCTCTATCATGTCTTTAAAAATTAGATCTGGATCTGATCTGAAGGATCTTCAAAACACCTTTCGAAGATTAGGAGTTGTTCTTTGTAGCAGCGCAATCTTTTAGCTTTCTTTTGCCTTTCTCTAGTCTGGATTGCACCAACTAAGATCCCAAACTCCTTTGGGTGTGGAGAGGAGAGGGAGAAGATGGACTTGGCATGGAGGAGGATAGGAGAGGCAGCCTTAGGGCATGGGAATTTTCAATTCCTCTTTGAGTTGGGCGCAGGGTCTTATTTATAAAGTATGCATGATCCAACTCCTCTTCTTTCCAATCAATCATAGCCCTTTATGAAATCAGATCTAAATCTGATTGGTGGGAATAGAGTCCCTTGGATTCCTCCTTAGATGGTGCCTAAGATCAGTCAAACTTGGTTCTTAGGAGAAGTCTAATCAGAATCCAAAATGGAGATGGAGTCCCTATCCAATAGGGACTCTTGGGCGCCTCAAACTTTGGCACACGACAGGGGTGGCGTGCGCCCTCCTCCTTGCCAGGTTCTGGTAGAGGGACAAGCCCCCACCAGCTCACCAATAGGTGTGTAACACGTGGACAGAAGTCAAAGTATCAATGGTCAACATTTGACCTGTCAAAGGTCAACTTTTGACCAAAGTCAAAGGATGAGAAATGGCAGGTGATCAAAAATGGTAGGAATTGTCTTACAAAATAAGACAACCCTTTTCTTACCTGGACAGGCTCCAGTCAGACCAAGTGAAGGGCTTTGATGGAGCACAAACTTCTTTGGCTCAGTCAGGACAACTATTTATGATAGTAAAGAAGAACGTTAGGTTCAATCGAGTGCTAGCATGATTTTCTTGAACCTAATTGAATCTCATTCAGATCAATTGAACAAGATCAGTTCAATTGATTATCACCAGATTCAAACCCTTGTTTGTGTGAGCCAGTTAGGTTCAATTCTGTGTGGTAATGGGATATGTCATGATTCTATCATTGACATCAACGAAACTCCTTTCGATGGATGAGAACTCTTCTGATTCGAACAGCTAGAATGATCGATCATCTAAATAATTCTAATTGCTCCCAAAATCCACTAGTGACACCTAGCATTATATGGTGGCAACCCATCAGAGCTGAATGTGAACCTCTTGGTGTAGCTACCTATGTGATTAAGTTCTTCTATCTTGAGCTCCGATCAGATTAGGGTTAAGGTGAACTCGTCAAACCCTAGTTTCTATCATATGATGTAATCATTCGATTCAAGTCTGATGTGAAAGCCTAAATAGAAACTCTTTCTATTATTTCACTCGGACGTGGGCATGGGCTTCTGGACTTGATTCTCATGATCATCATAGGGCTGCTCCTCTACCACCGAGGTAGATAGATTCCATCTTGATGCAATCTAGTTCCTATAATGAACATGCTATAGCCAACATACACCTCAGGATTCCGTATGGCTAGGAGATCGAGTTATGGTGTAGTCAAACTATAACATCCTCAAGGTGAACTGTCGATGCACCTTAGATCAAAGAACCAGACACACCACTGCATGCATCCCAGCAGTCATGTGACGAGAAGGTAGACTTCCTAATGACTACTCGAGGTGGTCATGCTCAGTGCCCTCGTTCTCTAACGAGTACCTGTACTTTTGCTCTGGTGTCTTCACACCATAGACTCAAGACTCATCTACTAAAGAGAAGCGATTGTACCACAACCTTCCAAATCTATCCATCCTCGTGATGATCTATGGTCGGAAGCATTTTAATGAGTTAATAATATTATTCATGTCTTAAATTTTCAACTCTTGAAAATATGAATTATCATTACCATTAACTCAAAGGATGTATCACAGACACTAAATACACATATATGATAGAAAATAATCCATTTTATTGATTTTAGTCAAAATTATAATTTTGCCCCTAAAAGTGTGTTACATGCGTCAGCCAATTCTGGCTTCTAGGGCACATATATCTAATAATCTCCCACTTGTCCTAAAGCCAATTGGCTATAAGTTTAAGTCCCATCTTCTTAAGGTGGGCTTCGATCTTTTGCTGGCCCAACAGCTTTGTAAGTGGGTCAACCACATTGTTTGTGGAGTTGACTCTTTTGACCTTGACGTAATCCTTCTCGAGGTAATTGCAGATGAGGTGGTATCGCCGCTCAACGTGCTTGGATTTCTGGTGAGACCTCGGCTCCTTAGCAAGGGCTATGGCACCATTGTTGTCGCAGTAAAGAGGAATGGCATCTGATGGCATTACTCCGATTTCTGCTGCAAACTTCTTGTACCAGAATGCTTCCTTCATAGCCTCTAATGCAGCGATATATTCTGCTTCCATGGTGGAATCTGCTATCACAGTTTGCTTGAAACTTTTCCAGCTGACAGCACCACTATTGCATAGAAACAAACTCTCAGTTGTCGACTTTCGATCATCTACATCGGACATGAAATTCGAGTCTGCGTATCTTTGGACTTGGAGTTTTTCATTACCAACGACCAACATCATATCCTTAGTTCTTCTTAAGTACTTAAGGATACATTTCACAGAAGTCCAGTGTTCTTCACCTGAATCTGACTGATATCTGCTTGTGACACTCATAGCATGGGCTATTATCTGGTCTTGTACATAGCAGTCATAATGAGGCTCCTATTGCGAAAGCATAAGGATTCTTACTCATGCGTTTATTTTTCTCAGGTGTGCTAGGGCAAATCTTCTTGAAAAGATGAATACCATGTCTGAGGGGTTTAATCCCTCTTCAGAGTTTTCCATATACAAACCTCTTTAGTACTTTCTCTATTTACATCTTCTATGAAAGTCCTAGCATCTTATCCGTCTATCCATTCTATCAGCATCTTATAATTGATATTTCCTGAGAATAGGATCTTCACCTAGGTCTTTCAATGTGAATTTCCTTGGAACACCATTTTTGACTCTCGTCAATATGGAATATCATTCCCAATAAGGAGATGTGTCATCAACGTAGTACAATACAGGAAAACAACAGCAATCCCACTGATCTTTTTGAAGACAACAACGGTTCCTCTTTCATTTTTGATAAACAAACATTTTGATCACATCATTAGAATGAGTTGTTCCAGCTTCGAGAGCTCTTGCTAAGTCCATTATATGGACCTTTGCGCTTGCATACCTTTGTGATCAGTAACACCTGGATGTGAAACCTAGCCGGTTTGTTCCTATAAAGATATCTTTCCTCAAGATATCCACTTAAGAATGCCATTTTCATGTCCATTTGCCATAATTATCAATCAAAATAGGCTGCATAACGGCAAGCAACGTGCAGATGATTTTAGGCATAGGCCCATTGGGGAACAAGGATTCCTGGGTAGAATGCATGCCTTCGCAGCATGTGACTATGACCTTTTGCCACTAGTCTGATCTTGAAAGTCTTCCACATTCCCCACTACCTACACCAATCTTTCTTTCTTGAAGATCCATTTACTA
>QRFJ01001806.1:117208-144892 GCA_006176705.1 Cocos nucifera | reverse complement strand
CCACACCGTAGACTCAAGACTCATCTACTAAAGAGAAGCGATTGTACACCAACCTTTCGGATCAATCACCATCCTCGTGATGATCCTATGGTCGGGAGCATTTTATGAGTTAATAATGATTATTCATGTCTTAAATTTTCAACTCTTGAAAATATGAATTATCATTACCATTAACTCAAAGGATGTATCACAGACACTAAATACACATATGTGATAGAAAATAACCCATTTTATTGATTATAGTCAAAATTATAATTTTGCCCCTAGAAGTGTATTACAAGTGTCAGCCAATTCTGGCTTCTAGGGCACATATATCTAACAATCTCCCACTTGTCCTAAAGCCAATTGGCTACAAGTCTAAGTCCCATCTTCTCAAGGTGGGCTTCGATCTTCTGCTGGCCCAACGGCTTTGTAAGTGGGTCTGCCACATTATCTGTGGAGTTGACTCTCTTGACCTCGACGTAACCCTTCTCGAGGTAATCGCGGATGAGGTGGTATCGCCGCTCAATGTGCTTGGATTTCTGGTGAGACCTCGGCTCCTTAGCAAGGGCTATGGCGCCATTGTTGTCGCAGTATAGAGGAATGGCATCTGATGGCATTACTCCAATTTCTGCAGCAAACTTCTTGTACCAGAATGCTTCCTTCGCAGCCTCTGATGCAGCGATATATTCTGCTTCCATGGTGGAATCTGCTATCACGGTTTGCTTGGAACTCTTCCAGCTGACAGCACCACCATTGCACACAAACAGACTCCCAGATGTCGACTTTCGATCATCTATATCGGACATGAAATCCGAGTCTGTGTATCCCTGGACTTGGAGTTCTCCGTTACCAAAGACCAACATCATATCCTTAGTTCTTCTCAAGTACTTAAGGATACATTTCACAGAAGTCCAGTGTTCTTCACCTGGATTTGACTGATATCTGCTTGTGACACTCACAGCATGGGCTATATCAGGTCGTGTACATAGCATGGCATACATGAGGCTCCCTATTGCAGAAGCATAAGGGATCTTGCTCATGCGTTCTATTTCCTCAGGTGTGCTAGGGCACATCTTCTTGGAAAGATGAATACCATGTCTGAAGGGTATTAATCCCCTCTTAGAGTTTTCCATACTAAACCTCTTTAGTACTTCCTCTATGTACATCTTCTGTGAAAGTCCTAGCATCCTATTCGGTCTATCCCTATAGACCTTAATTCCTAGAATAAAGGATGCTTCACCTAGGTCTTTCATGGAGAATTCCTTGGACAACCATATTTTGACTGTTGTCAACATGGGAATATCATTCCCAATAAGGAGGATGTCATCCACGTACAATACGAGGAAGACAACAGCGCTCCCACTGACCTTTTTGAAGACACATGGTTCCTCTTCATTTTTGATGAAACCAAACTATTTTGATCACATCATTGAAATGAGTGTTCCAGCTCCGAGATGCTTGCTTAAGTCCATATATGGACCTTTGCAGCTTGCAAACCTTGTGATCAGTATCACTGGATGTGAAACCTAGCGGCTGTTCCATATAGATATCTTCCTCAAGATATCCATTTAAGAATGCCATTTTCACGTCCATTTGCCATATTTCATAATCGAAATAGGCTGCAACGGCAAGCAATGTGCGGATGGATTTTAGCATAGCCACTGGGAAAAAGGTATCCTGATAGTCAATGCCTTCGCATTGACTATAACCTTTTGCCACTAGTCTAGCCTTGAATGTCTCCACATTTCCCATCTGCACCAATCTTTCTCTTGAAGATCCATTTACACCCAATAGGTACTATACCTTCTGGTGGATCTACCAAGGTCCAGACTTGGTTTGAGTGCATCGAGTCAATTTCTGACTGCATTGCCTCTAGCCATTTCTCGGAGTCGATATCTGATATCGCCTCGTTGTAGGTTTTGGGATCATCACCATGAGCACCATTACCTACGAGGAACATTTTCTCTACTTCCTCTGAAATAATACCTAAGTATCTTTCAGGGATGGAAAACTCTTTCCGATCTACGAGGTGGAGGAGGTAGTGTTCTTATTGGCTCAACCTGATTTGGTTCCAATTGGTCCTTAGCTCGTTGTACTTGTGAGACTTTCTCATCAAGCTTAATCTGCTTTCCAATGCCGCTATCTTGAATAAACTATTTTTCAAGAAAGATGGCATGTCGACTCACAATCACATTGTGGTCTTCTGGAATGTAGAAATAGTATCCTAATGACTCTTTAGGATATCCTATGAATCGAGCTCTGAAAGGACCTAAACTCTAACTTGTCCGCTTGTTGTCTTTTGACATGAGCCGGACAACCCCAAATTCTGAGATGACTCAGACTTGGTTTCTTACCATGCCATATCTCATACGGTGTGGTAGGAACGGTTTTAGAGGGAACCCTATTCAGTAGATAAATTGAAGTTAACAATGAGTGTCCCCAAAGAAAATCAGGGAAGGTCTGTGAAGCTCATCATGGATCGGACCATATCCAATAGAGTCCGATTTCTCCATTCTGAAACCCGTTGAGTTGAGGTGTTCCTGGTGGAGTCCATTGAGAGACTATGCCATTTTTCTTGAGATAGTCTAGGAATTTTCGGCTAAGGTATTCACCTCCTCGATCTGATCGAAGAACCTTAATGGGTTTTTCAGTTTATTTTTCTACTTCATGTCTGAATTCTTTGAACTTTTCAAAAGCTTCAGACTTGTGTCTCATAAGATACACATACCCATACCTAGACAGATCATCGGTAAAGGTAATGAAGTAGACAAAATTGCCTCTAGCCGGCACATCAAATGGGCCGCACACATCAGTATGTACTAGGGCAAGGAGATCTGTGGCCCTTTCCCCATGTCCTAACAAAAGGGAGTTTAGTCATTTTGCCTTGAAGACAAGATTCACAAGTTGGATATGACTCGAAAGTCAATGGACTCAATAGCCCATTTTTCTCCAATTTGTTGATCCTATCTTCTGCTATATGACCTAATCTCAGGTGCCATAGATATCTATCATTTGGACTATCCCTAGGTCGTTTGGCATTCACGTTTTGCTCGATAGTTAGAATAGGTACATCAATATGTAGCTGATAAAGACCATTAATAAGAAAACCATTTGCAATTTTATTTCTTTCATAAAGAATGTTACAATGGTCCTTAAAGAAGGTAATCACATAGCCTTCTAGTGCTAAGCATGAAACAGAAATCAAATTCCTGCTAGCTGCAGGCACATAATAACAGTCTTTCAAAACTAAGTCTAAACCAGATGGTAATCGAAGAGGGTATGTTCCACACCACTGCAGCAACTCTTGCTCCATTACCGATGCGTAGGATCATGTCTCCATCCCTCAGCCTCCTGCTATCCTCAAGACCCTGCATGGAAGTGCACAGATGAGCACTAGAACCAGAGTCAAGCACCCAACTGGATGCAGAAGAAACCGTAAGGTTAGACTCAATAACGAGCATACCTCCAGAAGGACCTTCCTTCTTGTTCTTCAGGGTGGCCAGGTAAGTAGGGCAGTTCCGCTTCCAATGGCCGTCGCTGTTGCAATGGAAACACTTTCCTTTGACATCGGCCTTTCTTCTTCGGCTCTGCCTTCTTCTTCTTTGTCCTTCCACCTTCTGCTTTTTCACAGACTTCTTTTTCTTTCCATAAGACTTTCTTTTGGAAGAAGTCCATTCCATAGCAAGAACTGAGCCTTTAGAACCTTTCATAGAAAGCTCAGCGGTGACCAGCATATTCATTAATTCGGCCAAGGAATTTTGAAGTTTATGCATGTGGTAATTCATGATGAATTGCCCATATGCATCAGTCAAGGATTGCAGAATAATATCATTCTGCAGATCCAAGTCTAACTTCACACCGAGCTTCTCAAGCTCTTCCATGTCCTTGATCATCATCAGACAGTGATCTTGGACTGACTGCCCATCATGCATCTTAGCCTTAAAAAGTCATTTCGTGACTTGATACTTGGCTGCGCGACTCTGTTCACCAAACATCTCCTGCAGGTGAGCCAACATTTGGCGAGCAGTCCCGATATCTTCATGTTGGCGCTGGAGCTCATCAGACATCGAGCCCAACATGTAATATCTGGCCTTATTATCTTCGTCTATCCATTTTTTCAGAGATGCTCTCTGTTCAGTGGATGGACGGGCTGGTAAGGTGGGAGGGTCCTGGTCCAATACATGGGTTAACTTCTCGAAACCCAAAATGATTTTGTAGTTCCTGAGCCAATCTTTATAATTGGGTCCGGTCAGTCTATGTGTGTCCAGGATACGTGCTAATGGGTTGGACGCAGACATTTTTCTGTAGAGAGTCAAAGATTCTAGTTAGATACTGTAATTATGACTTGACCAATTTATTTAGAGATTTTATTTTTAAACAAATTAGCTCCCACTATTTTCTTGGATCCCTACACTCCCTCTGTAGAGATGCAAAAATCTCCATGATTAATGATTTCTAGTGGGTGGTGCGGTCTCACCAACTGACTCATCACCTCACCTAACAGTTATTGGTGATGGGTTAGCCAATGAGTGAACAACTCTTGTTCAATGATTCTCTAATCATGGTGCACCCAAACTTGGTCTCTAATTCATGAATCTCACCGTATCCAAAATATTGATCCACTCCTTAGTTAAGTCAGACCCACCATTTGCACAGACTGGATTCCTAATTGAGTCTCTCACCGTATCCAAAATATTGAGCCCAACTCATCCTCCAGCCCATAGCATCCAATGCCTAATAGACATGGTTGCATCTTCCGGTGCAACTGAGCCACTGTATCCAGCCGAGAACAATCAACCCCGGAAAGGGCCCGCACATCTACAATGGTGGAAGACCTCAGACTTAATCTTTTCTTAGGGAGAATTGATTCAGGTCTCATTAAACTAGACTTGTCATAGTCATAACAATTATGACTAACCTAGTGGCATGGGTTAGCTCGGATTATTGACCACCTCAGAATCAGAACTGTGTCAACAGATATGGCCAGGTAAGTGAGATCGGTGGAAGGAATATGCCATTAACTCGTACAAGAATGCATTCAGGTCGAGTAGCTTCCAATTAAAAATCAGTCGATCGTATGTGCCAAACTTACCTTAGACACCAAATTGTTGAGCCAGAACCAATTGGGTTAGCCTACAATCCAGACTCTAACCTCTGAGCCTAATTAGGTCTTGCTTGATCGTGACTCGATCTTGACCCAGACTTAATCCTATTAGGCTGGTCAATTTAAGCATTGTTGATCCCATCTAACCAACTCTTGATTCGGTTTGATCAACCGCTTAGACCTAATTGAGCTACCCAAGCCCGAACCCAGTATTATGAATATGTCTTAGATCTGAAAATTCTCAATTTTAGACCTAATTAATATTTCCATAATCTTAATTCTTAATTAAGTAGGGTTCATAAACAAAATATGCACAATAAATCCTAGGGTTTCAGGATCTAGGGTTTTGCAGAAAGTAAGTTTTGGATTTCTGATTAAGGACGAACACGCAGCACCCCTACACATCATAAGAACACCCCATCGAATGGGAGGAGAGGGCCTTTAAACCCTTCTTCATTCTTATGACCGGACGGCCAAGAGGAATGCCTTAATCAGGAACATGCAATACTACAAAATAGTTTTAGATCTATATCATATATCTCATATACAAATTAGATCTAATCATGGCATATTTTGCATACATCTCATGTATCAAATCATGCATATTTTTAGATCTAAATTATCTCATAATAATCTAAAAAATTAGATTTAAATTGATCTAATCAAAATAAATTCTAATCTAGATAATTATGTAGAACTATTCTACAACTAGTCTAGACATGCATCAATCATATCTCATATGATGTTTAAAATTAAATAATTTTTATTTACTATTTTTTAGATATTATTATAATAATTATAATATCAAAAAATAGTAAATAAATAGATCTAAAATATGATTTAATCAAATTAAATTAAAACATGCAAGACTATTCTATAGAACTATTCTATTTTAGAACTAGTCATGCATATTTTCTAATCTTAGATCCAAATCATTTAATTTTAATTTTTTCTGAATTTTAGATCTGATCACATCTCATGTGACATCTAAAATCACTTATTTTTTAATTAAAATAAATTTAAAATTAGATCTAAATACTTTTAGAACCTTGGCTCTGATACCAGTTGAAGGAAAATCCTGATTTCCGGACCAGGTTCGTTCAGATCTGATCAGATCAAGAGATATATTTCAAAATTTTTTTTCTTTGATCTAATCAGATCTAAGATATTTTAGATCTAATTATTATTATTTTAATAATTAAAATAAAATTAGATAAATTAAATCAAATTTAATTTACCTTGAAGTGGGTAATCCTATTACCCGTTGATGATCCTGTAAGCAGCGGAAGGTTCTGGATCTAGCCACGCAAGTGCCTGGCCTCTACCGGTATCCACTCAGGCTGGATCTAGAGATCCTCTTCTTCTCTATCACATCTCCAAAAATTAGATCTGGATCTGATCTGGAGGATCTTCAAAACTCCTTTTGAAGATCAGCAGTTGTCCTTTGCAGCAGCGCAGCCTTCTAGCTTTCAGTCGCCTTTCTCTCATCTGGATTGCACCAACCAAGAATCCAAAACTCTTTTGGACATGGAGAGGAGAGGGAGAAGGTGGGTTTGGCATGGAGGAGGAGAGGAGAGGCAGCCTTGGGGCATGGGAATTGAATTCTTTCAATTTTTGAGTTGGGCGCAGGGTCTTATTTATAGACTAAGCTGTGATCCAACTCCTCTTCTTCCCAACCAATCACAACCCTTTGTGAAATCAGATCTAAATCTGATTGGTGGGAATAGAGTCCCTTGGATTCCTCCTTAGATGGGTGCCTAAGACCAGTCAAAGTTGGTTCTTAGGAGAACTCTAATCGAATCCAAAAAGGAGATGGAGTCCCTATCCAACAGGGACTCCTGGGCGCCTCCAGCTTGGGCACACGCCAAGGGTGGCGTGCGCCCTCCTCCTTGCCAGGTTCTGGCAGGGGGACAAGGCCCCCACCAGCTCTCCAATAGGTGCATGACACGTGGACAGAAAGTCAAAGTGTCAATGGTCAACATTTGACCAGTCAAAGGTCAACTTTTGACCAAAGTCAAAGGACGAGAAATGGCAGGTGACCAAAAATGGCAGGTAATTGTCTTACAAAATAAGACAACCTTTTCTGACTTGGACAAGCTCCAGTCAGACCAAAGTGAAGGCCTCTGAAATGAGCACAAACTCCTTTGGCTCAGTCAGGACAACTATTTATGATAGTAAAAGAAGAACGTTAGGTTCAATCGAGTGCTAGCACGATTTTCTTGAACCTAATTGAATCTCATTCAGATCAATTGAACTAGGATCAGTTCAATTGATGATCACCAGATTCAAACCCTTGTTTGTGTGACCCAGTTAGGTTCAGTTCTGTATGGTAATGGGATATGTCATGATCTCTATCATCGACATCATCGAAACTCCTTTCGATGGATCAGAACTCTTCTGATTCGAACAGCTAGAATGATCGATCATCTAAATCATTCTAATTGCTCCCAAAATCCACCAGTGACACCTAGCAGTATATGGTGGCAACCCATCAGAGCTGAATGCGAACCTCTTGGTGCAGCTACCTGTGTGATTAAGTTCTTCTATCTTGAGCCCCGATCAGATTAGGGTTAAGGTGAACTCGTCAAACCCTAGTCTCTGTCATATGATGTAATCATTCGATTCAAGTCCAATGTGAAAATCTAAATAGAAACTCTTTCTATTATTTCACTCTGCCATGGCCATGGGCTTCTGGACTTGATTCTCATGATCATCATAGGGCTGCTCCTCTACCACCGAGGTAGATAGATTCCATCTTGATGCTATCCAGTTCCTACAATGAACATGCTATAGCCAACATACACCTCAGGGTTCCATATGGCTAGGAGATCGAGTAATGGTGTAGTCAAACTATAACACCCTCAAGGTGAACTGCCGATGCACCTCAGGTCAAAGAACCAGACACACTACTGCAGCATCGAGTCAGTCATTGACGAGAAGGTAGACTTCCTAATGACTACTCGAGGTGGTCACGCTCAGTGCCCTCGTTCTCTAACGAGTATCCTGTACTCTCGCTCCGGTGTCTCCACACCGTAGACTCAAGACTCATCTACTAAAGAGAAGCGATTGTACACCAACCTTCCGGATCAATCACCATCCTCGTGATGATCCTATGGTCGGGAGCATTTTATGAGTTAATAATGATTATTCATGTCTTAAATTTTCAACTCTTGAAAATATGAATTATCATTACCATTAACTCAAAGGATGTATTACAGACACTAAATACACATATGTAATAGAAAATAATCCATTTTATTTATTACAATTATAATTATAATTTTGCCCCTAGAAGTGTATTACAAGTGTCAGCCAATTCTGGCTTCTAGGGCACATATATCTAACAAATGTAATGATGTTTTCTGAGTCCAGTCAAATCAGGTGAAGGCAAAGAGCACAAACTCCTTTGGCTCAGTCAGGATAACTATTTATGATAGTAAAAGAAGAACGTTAGGTTCAATCGAGTGCTAGCATGATTTTCGAACCTAATTGAATCTCATTCATATCAATTGAACTGGATTAGTTTAGTTGATGATCACCCGATTCAAACCCTTATTTGTGTGACCCAATTAGGTTCAGTTCTGTATGGTAATGGGATATGTCATGATCTCTATCGTTGACATCATCAAAACTCCTTTCGATGGATCAGAACTCTTCTGATTCGAACAACTAGAATGATCGATCATCTAAATTATTCTAATTGCTCGTAAAATCCACCAGTGACACCTAGCAGTATATGGTGGCAACCCATCAGAGCTGAATGTGAACCTCTTAGTGCAGCTACCTATGTGATTAAGTTCTTCTATCTTGAGCCCTGATCAGATTAGGGTTAAGGTGAACTCGTCAAACCCTAGTTTCTGTCATATGATGTAATCATTCGATTCAAGTCCGATGTGAAAACCTAAATAGAAACTCTTTCTATTATTTCACTCTGCCATGGCCATGGGCTTCTGGACTTGATTCTCATGATCATCATAGGGCTGCTCCTCCACCACCGAGGTAGATAGATTCTATCTTGATGCAATCCAGTTCCTACAATGAACATGCTATAGCCAACATACACCTCAGGGTTTCATGTAGCTAGGAGATCGAGTTATGGTGTAGTCAAACTATAACACCCTCAAGGTGAACTGCCGATGCATCTCAAGTCAAAGAACCAGACACACTACTGCAGCATCGAGTCAGTCATTGACGAGAAGGTAGACTTCCTAATGACTACTCGAGGTGGTCACGCTCAGTGCCTTTATTCTCTAATGAGTACCTATACTCTCGCTTCGGTGTCTCCACACCATAGACTCAAGACTCATCTACTAAAGAGAAGCGATTATACACTAACCTTTCGGATCAATCACCATCCTCGTGATGATCCTATGGTCGAAAGCATTTTATGAGTTAATAATGATTATTCATATCTTAAATTTTTAACTTTTGAAAATATGAATTATCATTACCATTAACTCAAAGGATGTATCACAGACACTAAATACGCATATATGATAGACAATAACCCATTTTATTGATTATAGTCAAAATTATAATTTTGCCCCTAGAAGTGTATTACAAATGTCAGCCAATTCTAACTTCTAGGGCACATCTATCTAACATCCTTTACTCTCTATTTCTCCGTCTCAAGGGTGACAAGTATGCAAGCCCAGGTGCTCCTCCTTGGGATTGGTTTCTGACATCTCGATGGTGGGTTTCTTGGTGGAATCGCCGTCGGGGGCTACCGCATGGCCTGCACCATTTCGGTGAGGCCCTAAACCCACTACATCAGCAGATTAAATTGCTCCGAATCTACCATGGCCATCAATGGAGAAGGAGGTTAAAGCACCGACGATGGAGCAGGAGCAGATTGATCTAGCTCAGATCTGATGGCAAAAATGGTAGATCTCCCGATAGTCACCTTCTTTGGAGGTATTTCTTGGGATTGAGAGAGAAGACATAGATGAACCTTGAAGAAGAAGATCTACAAGGATGACTAAACACTTCTTTAAGAACAAGAGTACCTTAGGAATGGAGGCCCTTTCTCTAGCACCAATCCTGTTGGTGTAGAATCTGGTTGACGTCGGATCGAGCTAGAGTTGAGGAAGAAGAGGTCGCCATCGGTGATCTGCAAAATAAAATCCCATCTAGAGTTGATGGTGGTGGCTCTAACAGAACCCTCCGATGATCAAGTCAGCTCTTCTAGCCAACAGGAATGGAGTGCTCAGGAAAGAATTTAGCAGAGTTTTGAGGAGAAGAGAGCTTAGAAAAAATATATCTAGAGGATCCATTTCGTAGATGGAGTCCGAAGCAGATTAATAGTGACAACCATAATCATATGATCATGGGCCCCTCGAGGATACATGAAATTTATTATGGAGAGAGGTGTCGCTCGTAATAGACTGATAATGACAGTCATAACCGTCCGATAGTGGGGTCACCTATAGTAGACTGATAAATGATAGTCATAACCATCTGGTAGTGAGGTCACCTATTCATTGAGATTTAATAGTCAAAGTTCGGAGGAAGCAGGCATTGGTTGGTGAAGAACTTCAACATATATCAATTCTAGAGGAGTTCGGTCTCCTAAAGGAAATAAGGCTAGAGGAAATTATCCAAGAGGAATACTACTTAAAATCTAGAAGTAATCCATTGATAAAATCTGGATGGAGTTTAACTGATAAAGAAGTCCAAAAGAAGTTTGGCTCCTGTAGGAATCCGACTGAAGGAGAGGTTCGGAAGGAGTTTGGCTCCTATAGAAATCCGACTAAAGGAGAAGTTCAGAAGGAGTTTGGCTTCTAGAGGAATCCGACTGATGAAGAGGTCTAGAAAGAGTTTAGCTTCTATAGAAATATGATTGGGAGATCCAAAAGGAGTTCGGCTCCTATAGGAATTGGACTAAAGGAGAAGTCCGAAAGGAGTTCGGCTCCTAGAGGAATCAGTCTGAAGGAGAGGTCCAAAAGGAGTTTGACTCCTGCAGGAATCTGATTGAAGGAGAGGTCCGAAAGATGTTTGGCTCCTGGAGGAATCCGATTGAAGGAGAGGTCTGCAAGGAGTTTGGCTCCTAGAGGAATCTGATTAAAGGAGAGGTCTGGAAGGAGTTTGGCTCCTATAGGAATTCGCTGAAGGAGAAGTTCGAAAGGAGTTTGGCTCCTAGAGGAATCCGACTGAAGGAGAGATCTGAAAAGAGTTTGGCTCCTGAAGAAATTTGACTGAAGAAGAAGTCCGGAAGGAGTTTGACTCCTATAGGATTCCGACTGAATGAACGGTTCGAATGGAGTTCGGCTCCTGGAGGAATTTGACTGAAAAGAGAAGTCCGGGAACTCCTGGAGGAATTTGATTGTAGGAGAAGTTCGGAAGAAGTTTAGCTCTTAGATAAATCAGTTTGAAGGAGAAGTTCGGAAGGAGCTCGGCTGTTGGAAGAATTTGACTGAAGGAGAGGTCTGGAAGGAGTTCAGCTTCTAAAGAAATTTGACTGCAGAAGAAGTCCGGAAGGAGTTCGGCTCCTAAAGGAATTTGACTGAAGGAGAAGTCCGGTAGGAGTTTGACTGCTGGAGAATTCTCGATCGAAGCTCTTCTATGATTATCAGTTACACTAGACTAGGTACCAGACTGGACTTCAGCGGGAGCGGATTTTATCCCCAACAATATCCATAGGATAAGTCCCTATCTTAGCCCAAAACAGACCTTCTACGTAACTTTGCCCGTGCACTGAGTCGACTCAGTCTCAGCACTGAGCTGGCTAACCTGGGACTGGATCAGCTTAGTTTCAGACTGAAGCGATCTAGTTGCGTACCAAACCTATAGTTTCGAACACACATCTCTCTGTCTGACCTGTCCATTGAGACTTAGCCGACCTAGTTTCAGACTGAGCCGGCTAACCTACAAAAAAGCTGCTCCTCTATAGTTTTCATTCTCCGACTTTGGTTTCTTGCTCAATCTTGTATCCCAGATCTCCGAAGCATCAACCAAGCCTCTTAAGGTCCTTAACACCTGGACCTCAAGCCTATGGAGGGCTAAACACCACCTTCACCCTAGGATAACTCCTATCCTAGCCCTAGGACCACTCCTATCCTAGTCTCTTGAAGTCAACACCCTGACTCCTTTTATGGCCTCCCAAAGCTTAGGAGCACCCCCAATCCTCACAATATCCGCCTTGGTGCCCCAAGCATTGGCAAACCCCTTTGGCAATGCCCTCCTACCTGATCTCATTGCCGCCGCGTATCCTGACAGCCCATTGTGCAAACATCATCTACGCTAATCCTCTTTAACTATTGTGCACCCTTCGAGGCCTTTGGGATGACCCTCTCCACCACTAAAGATCTTGGCATGCTTTTTGCACCATCATGAAATTGTAGGATCCCTTCTGCTTAGCAGCTGCATCACTTTTCTTTGACCTTTTTGGAATACCTATAGCATTCCTGTGCCAGCACATGCCATACCACCTGATATGATCTGAGAGCTATACCAGTCCATTTGCACATGCCGCTCCATCTGGAACTATGCATCTCCAACATTGCTGCTAGAATATCGATCCTCCTGCACTCCTCCGCTCTAAACTCATACCAAATTTGATGTGCAAGGATCCCTTGACATTATTGAGGTTGAAGGAAGAGTGGGGCATACCTCCTTCGTGCTTGGAGGCATGCCCCTAGGGCACCTTGGCATGTGAAGAAATCAGAGTGGAAGAGATGTGGAAGAAAATGGTTCTATATTGATTTCTCTCTTCTCTTACTAGGATTTACAATATACATGTATATATATATATCTGTACATAGATTGAAATCCTAACCTGTAAAAATATTCCTCGGCTAACCTAGTCTAAATGCACTCATCCAAATCCATGTACACCCATGGTCTGATTATGCACTCAACCTCATGGATCCAAACCTGAGCCAAACTCTGAGTAGCCCCCATGAGACCTACAAACTAGGGCCTCATGATCGTGGAGGGCTGAACCTCCACCCTAGGACCAAAATCAATCATAGCTCTAGGAACACACATGTCTTATTCTCCCAGAGCCAACACCCTGACTCCTCCAGTGGTCTTCCAAAGCTTGGGCGCACCACTAATCCTAACAATCTTCACCTTGGTGCCCCAAGCCTTGGTAAATCCTGCGCGAACCATCTACACCATCCTGCTACCTCCAAAGCTTGCACCGTCCCATTAAAGCCACCTCGCCTCCTTAGCTGCAACACCGATCTATGCTCCATAGCTCCTGAGACTCGTGCTCCACTGCACTCCTTGGTCTCAAACTAATGTCTTCCTGCTCTAACCTTGTGGTTGCAACACCAACCCGTGCTCCACAGTGCACCCAGATAGCTCATTGTGCAAACTCTAATGCCTCTATCAATCCTTTTTAGCTGCTGTGCACCCTTGAAGACCTTTGGGATGACTGCCTTCATAGTTGAAGACCTAGCTTGCTCCTTCACGCCATCTTGAAATTGTAGGATCCCTTCTGCTTGGCAACTGCATAACCTTCCCCAAACTTTTCTGAAAAATCTACAACATTCCTGCACTGACATATGCAGTACCATCTGACACGATCTCCTCAAAACTATGCCTGTCCATCTGCATGTGCAGCTCCATCTAGAACTGTGCATCATCAGTGCTGGTGCTGGAATATCAATCCTCCTACACCCCTTCGCTCTGAACTCATGCCAAATTTTCTCTCCATCTATGAAGCCACCACTTCGGAGCTCTACCTGTAAAGCCACCTCTTTGGAGCTCCACCTATGAAGCCAGCACTACGAAGCTGCACCAGATCCAAATTCCATCTGATGCCGTAAAAGAATCTGACTCTATCATTGAGTCACCCAAGGCCAACCATCCAACACTGCACTGCTGGGCTTGCTGCTGCACCTCATAGACCATCACTCCTCCTTCGGATCCTCCACACTCTGCAAACTCTTTCGAAGCCATCTTGGATACCTTCACAACCTGCAGGCATCTCCAAAATATATAGGAGCTCATCCCACTCCTCTGGATGAGCCAAAATCAATTTGACTCAGTCGAGATGAATCAGAGTTAAGACAGAAGGAGAAAGTCAGGCTCAATCATGTGCTAGCATGATTTTCTTGAACTTGATTGGATCTAATCCCAATCAATCAAACTGGATTAGCCCAATTCATGACACCCAAACCCAAGCCCTTATTTCTATAATCTAGTTAGGTTCAATTCTATATGGTAATGGGATATATCATGATCTCTATCATCGATATCATCGAAATACCTTTCAATGGACCAGAACTCTTTCGATTCATCCAATTAGATTGATTGATCATCAAGACCATTCTAATTGATCCCAAAATCCACCAATGATACCTAGCAGTATATGGTGGCAACCCATCACTATCATTGGGTTCCTCTATCATGAGCCTCGATAGGATTAGGGTTAAGGTGAACTCGTCAAACCAAACACCCCATTATATGATTGAACCATTTGATTCGAGTCTGATGTAAAATCCTAATAGAAAACTCTTTTCTATTATTTCACACCACCACAGCCATGAGCTTAAGAACTCAATCTCATGATCATCATAGGACTACTTCTTCTCTACCGAGATTAATAGATCCCATCTTGGTGCGATCCAGTTCCTACAATGAATATGCTATAGCCAACATACATCTCAGAATTTTGAATGGCTAGAAGATTGAGTTATGGTGTAGTCAAACTATAACACCCTCAAGATAAACTATTGATGTACCTCAAGTTAAAGAACTAGTCATATGACTGCAGCATTGAGTTAGTCATCGATGAGAAGGTAGATTTTCTTTTGACTGCTCGAGGTGGTCATGTTTTGTACCCTCATGCTTAATGAGTACCTATACTCTTACCCCAGTGTGTGTATACCATAGACTGAACATTCATCTATTCTAAAAAAGTAATCATACACTAACCTTCTAGATTGATCATCATCCTCATGACGATCCTATGGTCGGGAGCAGTTTATGAGTTAATTATGAAAATACATATTTTCAATTTTCAACTCTTAAAAATATGTATTATCATACCTGTTAACTTAAAGGATGTATCACCAATATTTTATACACAATATAATAGAAGAAAATAACTCTTTATTAACTTTAAGTCAAAATTACAAAAATGCTCCTAGAATGTGTGTTACAAGTATCAGCTAATCTGGCTTTTAGGGCACACATCTAATAAACTCTAACTTGACCTAAAATCAATTTGCTACATATCTAAGTCCTATCTTCTCAAGGTGGGCTTCGATTTTCTGTTAGCTCAATGGCTTCGTCAGTGGGTCAGCAGCATTATCTATAGTATTGACTCTCTTGACCTCGACATAACTTTTCCCAAGATAATCATGGATGAGATGATACCGCCATTTGATGTGCTTAGATTTTTGGTGAGAACTTGGCTCCTTAGTTAGGGCTATGGCATCATTATTATCGCAGTATAGAGGGACTGTTAGATATATGTGCCCTAGAAGCCAGAATTGGCTGACACTTGTAATACACTTCTAGGGAAAAAATTATAATTTTGACTAAAAGCAATAAATGGATTATTCTCTATCACATATGTGTATTTAGTGTCTGTGATACATCCTTTGAGTTAATGGCAACGATAATTCATATTTTCAAGAGTTGAAAATTTAAGACATGAATAATCATTATTAACTCATAAATTACTCCCGACCATAGGATCATCACGAGGATGATGATTGATTCGAAAGGTTGGTGTACAATCGCTTCTCTTCAGTAGATGAGTCTTGAGTCTACGGTGTGGAGACACCGGAGCGAGAGTACAGGTACTCATTAGAGAACGAGGGCACTGAGCGTGACCACCTCGAGTAGTCATTAGGAAGTCTACCTTCTCGTCAATGACTGACTCGATGCTGCAGTGGTGTGTCTGGTTCTTTGACCTGAGGTGCATCGGCAGTTCACCTTGAGGGTGTTATAGTTTGACTACACCATTACTCGGTCTCCTAGCCATATGGAACCCTGAGGTGTATGTTGGCTATAGCATGTTCATTGTAGGAACTGGATAGCATCAAGATGGAATCTATCTACCTCGGTGGTAGAGGAGCAGCCCTATGATGATCATGAGAATCAAGTCCAGAAGTCCATGGCCATGGCAGAGTGAAATAATAGAAAGAGTTTCTATTTAGATTTTCACATCGGACTTGAATCGAATGATTACATCATATGACAGAGAACTAGGGTTTGACGAGTTCACCTTAACCCTAATCTGATC
The DNA here is from genome assembly GCA_006176705.1 of Cocos nucifera. Classification (NCBI taxonomy): domain Eukaryota; kingdom Viridiplantae; phylum Streptophyta; class Magnoliopsida; order Arecales; family Arecaceae; genus Cocos; species Cocos nucifera. The sequence continues at coordinate 128,606 of QRFJ01001806.1, read as the reverse complement.
GGGGCTCAAGATAGAAGAACTTAATCACACAGGTAGCTGCACCAAGAGGTTCGCATTCAGCTCTGATGGGTTGCCACCATATACTGCTAGGTGTCACTGGTGGATTTTGGGAGCAATTAGAATGATTTAGATGATCGATCATTCTAGCTGTTCGAATCAGAAGAGTTCTGATCCATCGAAAGGAGTTTCGATGATGTCGATGATAGAGATCATGACATATCCCATTACCATACAGAACTGAACCTAACTGGGTCACACAAATAAGGGTTTGAATCTGGTGATCATCAATTGAACTGATCTAGTTCAATTGATCTGAATGAGATTCAATTAGGTTCAAGGAAAATCGTGCTAGCACTCGATTGAACCTAACGTTCTTCTTTTACTATCATAAATAAGTTGTCCTGACTGAGCCAAAGGAGTTTGTGCTCAATCAGAGGCCTTCATATGGTCTGACTGGAGGTTGTCCAAGTCAGAAAAGGTTGTCTTATTTTGTAAGACATTACCTGCCATTTTTGGTCACCTGCCATTTCTTGTTCTTTGACTTTGGTCAAAAGTCTACCTTTGACTGGTCAAATGTTGACCATTGACACTTTGACTTTTGACCACATGTCATGCACCTATTGGAGAGCTGGTGGGGGCCTGTCCCCCTGCCAGAACCTGGCAAGGAGGAGGGCGCACGCCACCCTTGGCGTGTGCCCAAGTTGGAGGCGCCTAGGAGTCCTTGTTGGACAGGGACTCCATCTCCTTTTTGGATTCGATTAGAGTTCTCCTAAGAACCAACTTTGACTGGTCTTAGGCACCCTCTAAGGAGGAATCCAGGGGACTCTATTCCCACCAATCAGATTTAGATCTGATTTCACAAAGAGGTTGTGATTGGTTGGGAAGAAGAGGAGTTGGATCACAGCTTAGTCTATAAATAAGACCCTGCGCCCAACTCAGATTTGTATGAATTGAATTGAAATTTCCCCATGCCCCAAGGCTGCCTCTCCCCTCCTTCCTCCATGCCAAACCTCTTCTCCCCTTGCTCTCCACGTCCAAAAGGAGTTTTGGACTTGGTTGGTGCGATCCAGATCAAAGAAAGGCGACTCAAAAGCTAAGAAGGCTGCACTGCTGCAAAGGACGACTGCTGATCTTCAAAAGAGTTTTGAAGATCCTCCAGATCAGATCCAGATCTAATTTTTGGAGGTGTGATAGAGAAGAAGAGGATCTCCAGATCCAACCCGAGTGGATACCGGTAGAGGCCAGGCGCTTGCGTGGCTAAGATCCAGAACCTTCCGCTGCAAACAGGATCATCAACAGGGTAATAGGATTACCCAGATCAGGTAAATTAAATTTGATTTAATTTATCTTAATTTTATTTTATTTATTAAAATAATAAGAATTAGATCTAAAATATCAAGATCTGATTTAGATCAAAGAGAAAAAATTTTTGAAATATATCTCTTGATCTGATCAGATCTGAACGAACCTGGATCCGAGGGAAAATCAGGATTTTCCTTCAACTGGTATCAGAGCCATGGTTCTAAAAGTATTTAGATCTGATTTTAAATTTATTTTAATTAAAAAATAAGTGATTTTAGATGTCACATGAGATGTGATCAGATCTGAAATCAGAAAAAATTAAAATTAAATAATTTGGATCTAAGATTAGAAGATATGCATGACTAGTTCTAGAAATAGAATAGTTCTATAGAATAGTCTTGCATGTTTTTGATTTAATCTGATTAAATCATATTTTAGATCTATTTATTTACTATTTTTTGATATTATAATGGTTATAATAACATCTAAAAAATAGCAAATAAAAATTATTTAATTTTTGAAATATCATATGAGATATGATTGATGCATGTCTAGACTAGTTGTAGAATAGTTCTACATAATTATCTAGATTAGAATTTATTTTGATTAGATCAATTTAAATCTAATTTTTTAGATTATTATGAGATAATTTAGATCTGAAAAATATGCATGATTCGATACATGAGATGTATGCAAAATATGCCATGATTAGATCTACTTTGTATATGAGATATATGATATAGATCTGATAAACTATTTTGTAGTATTGAATGTTCCTGATTAAGGCGTTCCTCTTGGCCGTCCGGTCATAAGAACGAAGAAGGGTTTAAAGGCCCTCTCTTCCCATTCGATGGGGTGTTCTTATGATGTGTAGGGGTGCTGCGTGTTCGTCCTTAATCAGAAACCCAAAACTTACTTTCTGCAAAACCCTAGATCCTGAAACCCTAGGATTTATTGTGCATATTTTGTTTATGAACCCTACTTAATTAAGAATTAAGTTTATGGAATATTAATTAGGTCTAAAATTGAGAATTTTAGATCTAAGACATATTCATAATACTGGGTTCGGGCTTGGGTAGCTCAATTAGGTCTAAGCGGTTGATCAAACCGAATCAAGAGTTGGTTAGATGGGATCAACAATGCTTAAATTGACCAGCCTAATAGGATTAAGTCTGGGTCAAGATCGAGTCACGATCAAGCAAGACCTAATTAGGCTCAGAGGTTAGAGTCTGGATTGTAGGCTAACCCAATTGGTTCTGACTCAACAATTTGGTGTCTAAGGTAAGTTTGGCACATACGACCGACTGGTTTTTAATTGGAAGCTACTCGACCTGAATGCGTTCTTGTACGAGTTAATGGCATATTCCTTCCACCGGTCTCACTTACCTGGCCATATCTGTTGACACAGTTCTGATCTGAGGTGGTCAATAATCCGAGCTAACCCATGCCACTAGGTTAGTCATAATTGTTATGACTAAGCCAAGTCTAGTTTAATGAGACCTGAATCAATTCTCCCTAAGAAAAGATTAAGTCTGAGGTCTTCCACCATTGTAGATGTGCGGGCCCTTCCCGGGGTTGATTGTTCTCGGCTGGATACAGTGGCTCAGTTGCACCGGAAAGATGCAACCATGTCTATTAGGCATTGGATGCTATGGGCTGGAGGATGAGTTGGGCTCAATATTTCGGATACGGTGAGAGACTCAATTAGGAACCCAGTCTATGCAAATGGTGGGTCTGACTTAACTAAGGAGTGGATCAATATTTCCGGATACGGTGAGATTCATGAATTAGAGACCAAGTTTGGGTGCACCATGATTAGAGAATCATTGAACAAGAGTTGTTCACTCATTGGCTAACCCATCACCAATAACTGTTAGGTGAGGTGATGAGTCAGTTGGTGAGACCGCACCACCCACTAGAAATCATTAATCATGGAGATTTTCGCATCTCTACAGAGGGAGTGTAGGGATCCGAGAAAATAGTGGGAGCTAATTTGTTTAAAAATAAAATTCCCTAAACAAATTGGTCAAGTCATAAATTACAGTATCTAACTAGAATCTTTGACTCTCTACAGGAAAATGTCTGCGTCCAACCCATTGGCACGTATCCTGGACACACATAGACTGACTGGACCCAATTATAAAGATTGGCTCAGGAACTACAAAATTATTTTGGGTTCCGAGAAGTTAACCCATGTTTTGGACCAGGACCCTCCCACCTTACCAGCCCGTCCATCTGTTGAACAGAGAGCGTCTCTGGAAAAAATGGATAGACGAAGATAATAAGGCCAGATATTACATGTTGGGCTCGATGTCTGATGAGCTCCAGCGCCAACATGAAGATATCGGGACTGCTCGCCAAATGTTGGCTCACCTGCAGGAGATGTTTGGTGAACAGAGTCGCGCAGCCAAATATCAAGTCACGAAATGACTTTTTAAGGCTAAGATGCGTGATGGGCAGTCAGTCCAAGATCACTGTCTGACAATGATCAAGGACATGGAAGAGCTTGAGAAGCTCGGTGTGAAGTTAGACTTGGACCTGCAGAATGATATTATTCTGCAATCCTTGACTGATGCATATGGGCAATTCATCATGAATTACCACATGCATAAACTTCAAAATTCCTTGGCCGAATTAATGAATATGCTGGTTACCGCTGAGCTTTCTATGAAAGGTTCTAAAGGCTCAGTTCTTGCTATGGAACGGACTTCTTCCAAAAGAAAGTCTTATGGAAAGAAAAAGAAGTCTGTGAAAAAGCAAAAGGTGGAAGGATCAAAGAAGAAGAAGGCAGAGCCGAAGAAAAAGGCCGATGTCAAAGGAAAGTGTTTCCATTGCAACAGCGACGGCCATTGGAAGCGGAACTGCCCTACTTACCTGGCCACCCTGAAGAACAAGAAGGAAGGTCCTTCTGGAGGTATGCTCGTTATTGAGTCTAACCTTACGGTTTCTTCTGCATCCAGTTGGGTGCTTGACTCTGGTTCTAGTGCTCATCTGTGCACTTCCATGCAGGGTCTTGAGGATAGCAGGAGGCTGAGGGATGGAGACATGATCCTACGCATCGGTAATGGAGCAAGAGTTGCTGCAGTAGCCGTGGGAACATACCCTCTTCGATTACCATCTGGTTTAGACTTAGTTTTGAAAGACTGTTATTATGTGCCTGCAGCTAGCAGGAATTTGATTTCTGTTTCATGCTTAGCACAAGAAGGCTATGTGATTACCTTCTTTAAGGACCATTGTAACATTCTTTATGAAAGAAATAAAATTGCAAATGGTTTCCTTATTAATGGTCTTTATCAGCTACATATTGATGTACCTGTTCTAACTATCGAGCAAAACGTGAATGCCAAACGACCTAGGGATAGTCCAAACGATAGATATCTATGGCACCTGAGATTAGGTCATATAGCAGAAGATAGGATCAACAAATTGGAGAAAAATGGGCTATTGAGTCCATTGACTTTCGAGTCATATCCAACTTGTGAATCTTGTCTTCAAGGCAAAATGACTAAACTCCCTTTTGTTGGACATGGGGAGAGGGCCACAGATCTCCTTGCCCTAGTACATACTGATGTGTGCGGCCCATTTGATGTGCCGGCTAGAGGCAATTTTGTCTACTTCATTATCCTTTACCGATGATCTGTCTAGGTATGGGTATGTGTATCTTATGAGACACAAGTCTGAAGCTTTTGAAAAGTTCAAAGAATTCAGACATGAAGTAGAAAAACAAACTGAAAAACCCATTAAGGTTCTTCGATCAGATCGAGGAGGTGAATACCTTAGCCGGGAATTCCTAGACTATCTCAAGAAAAATGGCATAGTCTCTCAATGGACTCCACCAGGAACACCTCAACTCAACGGGTTTTTCAGAATGGAGAAATCGGACTCTATTGGATATGGTTCGATCCATGATGAGCTTCACAGACCTCCCTGATTTTCTTTGGGGACACTCATTGTTAACTTCAATTTATCTACTGAATAGGGTTCCCTCTAAAACCGTTCCTACCACACCATATGAGATATGGCACGGTAAGAAACCAAGTCTGAGTCATCTCAGAATTTGGGGTTGTCCGGCTCATGTCAAAAGACAACAAGCGGACAAGTTAGAGTTTAGGTCCTTTAGAGCTCGATTCATAGGATATCCTAAAGAGTCATTAGGATACTATTTCTACATTCCAGAAGACCACAATGTGATTGTGAGTCGACATGCCATCTTTCTTGAAAAATAGTTTATTCAAGATAGCGGCATTGGAAAGCAGATTAAGCTTGATGAGAAAGTCTCACAAGTACAACGAGCTAAGGACCAATTGGAACCAAATCAGGTTGAGCCAATAAGAACACTACCTCCTCCACCTCGTAGATCGGAAAGAGTTTTCCATCCCTGAAAGATACTTAGGTATTATTTCAGAGGAAGTAGAGAAAATGTTCCTCGTAGGTAATGGTGCTCATGGTGATGATCCCAAAACCTACAATGAGGCGATATCAGATATCGACTCCGAGAAATGGCTAGAGGCAATGCAGTCAGAAATTGACTCGATGCACTCAAACCAAGTCTGGACCTTGGTAGATCCACCAGAAGGTATAGTACCTATTGGGTGTAAATGGATCTTCAAGAGAAAGATTGGTGCAGATGGGAATGTGGAGACATTCAAGGCTAGACTAGTGGCAAAAGGTTATAGTCAACGCGAAGGCATTGACTATCAGGATACCTTTTCCCCAGTGGCTATGCTAAAATCCATCCGCACATTGCTTGCCGTTGCAGCCTATTTCGATTATGAAATATGGCAAATGGACGTGAAAACGGCATTCTTAAATGGATATCTTGAGGAAGATATCTATATGGAACAGCCGCTAGGTTTCACATCCAGTGATACTGATCACAAGGTTTGCAAGCTGCAAAGGTCCATATATGGACTTAAGCAAGCATCTCGGAGCTGGAACACTCATTTCAATGATGTGATCAAAAAGTTTGGTTTCATCAAAAATGAAGAGGAACCATGTGTTTTCAAAAAGGGTCAGTGGGAGCGCTGTTGTCTTCCTCGTATTGTACGTGGATGACATCCTCCTTATTGGGAATGATATTCCCATGTTGACATCAGTCAAAATGTGGTTGTCCAAGGAATTCTCCATGAAAGACCTAGGTGAAGCATCCTTTATTCTAGGAATTAAGGTCTATAGGGATAGACCGAATAGGATGCTAGGACTTTCACAGAAGATGTACATAGAGAAAGTACTAAAGAGGTTTAGTATGGAAAACTCTAAGAGGGGATTAATACCCTTCAGACATGGTATTCATCTTTCCAAGAAGATGTGCCCTAGCACACCTGAGGAAATAGAACGCATGAGCAAGATCCCTTATGCTTCTGCAATAGGGAGCCTCATGTATGCCATGCTATGTACACGACCTGATATAGCCCATGCTGTGAGTGTCACAAGCAGATATCAGTCAAATCCAGGTGAAGAACACTGGACTTCTGTGAAATGTATCCTTAAGTACTTGAGAAGAACTAAGGATATGATGTTGGTCTTTGGTAACGGAGAACTCCAAGTCCAGGGATACACAGACTCGGATTTCATGTCCGATATAGATGATCGAAAGTCGACATCTGGCAGTCTATTTGTGTGCAATGGTGGTGCTGTCAGCTGGAAGAGTTCCAAGCAAATGGTGATACCATCCATCCACGATTACCTCGAAAAGGGTTACGTCGAGGTCAAGAGAGTCAACTCCACAGATAATGTGGCAGACCCACTTACAAAGCCGTTGGGCCAGCAGAAGATCGAAGCCCACCTTGAGAAGATGGGACTTAGACTTGTAGCCAATTGGCTTTAGGACAAGTGGGAGATTGTTAGATATATGTGCCCTAGAAGCCAGAATTGGCTGACACTTGTAATACACTTCTAGGGGCAAAATTATAATTTTGACTAAAATCAATAAAATGGGTTATTTTCTATCACATATGTGTATTTAGTGTCTGTGATACATCCTTTGAGTTAATGGTAATGATAATTCATATTTTCAAGAGTTGAAAATTTAAGACATGAATAATCATTATTAACTCATAAAATGCTCCCGACCATAGGATCATCACGAGGATGGTGATTGATCCGGAAGGTTGGTGTACAATCGCTTCTCTTTAGTAGATGAGTCTTGAGTCTACGGTGTGGAGACACCGGAGCGAGAGTACAGGTACTCGTTAGAGAACGAGGGCACTGAGCGTGACCACCTCGAGTAGTCATTAGGGAAGTCTACCTTCTCGTCAATGACTGACTCGATGCTGCAGTAGTGTGTCTGGTTCTTTGACCTGAGGTGCATCGGCAGTTCACCTTGAGGGTGTTATAGTTTGACTACACCATTACTCGGTCTCCTAGCCATATGGAACCCTGAGGTGTATGTTGGCTATAGCATGTTCATTGTAGGAACTGGATTGCATCAAGATGGAATCTATCTACCTCGGTGGTAGAGGAGCAGCCCTATGATGATCATGAGAATCAAGTCCAGAAGCCCATGGCCATGGCAGAGTGAAATAATAGAAAGAGTTTCTATTTAGATTTTCACATTGGACTTGAATCGAATGATTACATCATATGACAGAGACTAGGGTTTGACGAGTTCACCTTAACCCTAATCTGATCGGGGCTCAAGATAGAAGAACTTAATCACACAGGTAGCTGCACCAAGAGGTTCGCATTCAGCTCTGATGGGTTGCCACCATATACTGCTAGGTGTCACTGGTGGATTTTGGGAGCAATTAGAATGATTTAGATGATCGATCATTCTAGCTGTTCGAATCAGAAGAGTTCTGATCCATCGAAAGGAGTTTCGATGATGTCGATGATAGAGATCATGACATATCCCATTACCATACAGAACTGAACCTAACTGGGTCACACAAACAAGGGTTTGAATCTGGTGATCATCAATTGAACTGATCTAGTTCAATTGATCTGAATGAGATTCAATTAGGTTCAAGAAAATCGTGCTAGCACTCGATTGAACCTAACGTTCTTCTTTTACTATCATAAATAAGTTGTCCTGACTGAGCCAAAGGAGTTTGTGCTCAATCAGAGGCCTTCATATGGTCTGACTGGAGGTTGTCCAAGTCAGAAAAGGTTGTCTTATTTTGTAAGACATTACCTGCCATTTTTGGTCACCTGCCATTTCTTGTTCTTTGACTTTGGTCAAAAGTCTACCTTTGACTGGTCAAATGTTGACCATTGACACTTTGACTTTTGACCACATGTCATGCACCTATTGGAGAGCTGGTGGGGGCCTGTCCCCCTGCCAGAACCTGGCAAGGAGGAGGGCGCACGCCACCCTTAGGGGCGTGTGCCCAAGTTGGAGGCGCCTAGGAGTCCCTTGTTGGACAAGGGACTCCATCTCCTTTTTGGATTCGATTAGAGTTCTCCTAAGAACCAACTTTGACTGGTCTTAGGCACCCTCTAAGGAGGAATCCAGGGGACTCTATTCCCACCAATCAGATTTAGATCTGATTTCACAAAGGGTTGTGATTGGTTGGGAAGAAGAGGAGTTGGATCACAGCTTAGTCTATAAATAAGACCCTGCGCCCAACTCAAAGATTGAATTGAGAATTCCCCATGCCCCAAGGCTGCCTCTCCCCTCCTTCCTCCATGCCAAACCACCTTCTCCCTTGCTCCTCTCCACGTCCAAAAGGAGTTTTGGACCTTGGTTGGTGCGATCCAGATCAAAGAAAGGCGATCAAAAGCTAGAAGGCTGCACTGCTGCAAAGGACGACTGCTGATCTTCAAAAGGAGTTTTGAAGATCCTCCAGATCAGATCCAGATCTAATTTTTGGAGGAATGATAGAGAAGAAGAGGATCTCCAGATCCAGTCTGAGTGGATACCGGTAGAGGCCAGATGCTTGCGTGGCTAGATCCAGAACCTTCCGCTGCAAATAGGATCATCAATAGGATAATAGGATTACCCAAATCAGGTAAATTAAATTTGATTTAATTTATCTTTATTTTATTTCTATTATTAAAATAATAAAATTAGATCTGAAACATCCCAGATCTGATTGGGATCGAGAGAAAAATTTTGAAATATATCTCTCGATCTGATCAGATTTGAACGAACCTGGTCCGGGAAATCAAGATTTTCCTTCAGGGACGACATCTGATGACATTACTCTGAGCTCTATAATGAATTTGTTGAATCAAAATGCCTCCTTCATAGCTTTCAATATAGTGATATATTCTGCTTTTATGGTGGAATCTGCTATCATAGTTTACTTGAAACTCTTTCAGCTTACAGCACCACCATTATACATAAATAGACTTTCAGATGTCGACTTTCGATCATCTATGTCAGACATAAAATCTGAGTCTGTATACCTCTGGACCTGGAGTTCTCCATTATCAAAGACTAGAAACATCTTCTTAGTTCTTCTCAAGTACTTAAGGATACACTTTACGAAAGTCTAGTGCTCTTCACCTAGATTCGATTGATACGTGCTCATGACACTCACAGCACGGGTGATATCAAGTCGTGTATACAATATAGAATACATGAGGCTCTCTATTGTAGAAGCATAAAGGATCTTACTCATGCATTCAATCTTCTCAAGTATGTTGAGACACATCTTTTTGGAGAGATAAATACCTTGTCTGAAGGACACTAGTTCCTTCTTAGAGTTTTTGATGCTGAACCTCTTTAGCACATCCTTTATGTACATCTTCTATGATAGACCCAGCATCCTATTTGATCTATCTCTATACACCTTAATTTCTAATATGAAGGATGCTTCTTTTAGGTCTTTCATAGAAAACTCTTTTGACAACCATATTTTTGAAGGAACTAGATCTAGGATTTTAGGGCTAGATCTTGAAACTTTTTCAAGATCAGATAGTGAAAGACTAGAATAAATCAAAATTTATTCATAATATTAGAGAAAATCATAGATTCAAGATCATATTACATGATTATGGCATGAGATTAAATCAAAAAGTAAAAAATATAAGAAGAAAGAAAAGGTGTTGATCGCATCGATATTGATCTACACTAGATCTATTGCAAGTATAAAATAAAGTATCAGATCCATATTACCTCTACAAGTTAGACATTCTAACTTGCTGATCTAGACTTGAGGATGAAGCTCTAAGCTGCATATGTATTTAGTCTCTATGAGATGTCTACATGAGTCCATGAATTTCGATCAGAAGTTCGATTTTTGAAAATCAACACAATATGCTAGTACTGTGCTGATCCTTCTTCGACGGTCAATCTGATGCTTTCTTCTTCAAGATTTGGACTCTCCAAAGATCAGAAAAAAGAGAAGAAACTTTATATTTGAGACACTCTCAAAAAGAAATCTCAAAGATGGAGGAAAAAGGGATGAATATAAGAATTCCTAGAAGAAGACCCTGCTCATCTTCTTTCTTCTCTCACCTAGACACCTAGATTGGTGTCTATGAAAACCCAATGCCCAAGAAGCTTTTTTCTTTAATTTTCATATGCCCAAACCTCTCTCAATAGTCTAGAATTAATAAAAAAATCGGCCCAAAATTTATTTTAAATAATGAAATATGGAGGAGTCTTGTTTAGGTCAAATACCTAGACAAGGTAGGTTTAATTAAGGCAATAAGTTGGGCCACCCAACACTTGGACACCCCCTCCTTTCTTCCAGCCATGGACTACCACAAATTGATGCACAAAATTCCTCTTTTTATCATGGAAAACAAGGAGAGAAATTAGGGTGGAGGGTGGCACAAGGGAAGAGTCCAAGTTTATTGGGATTCTATCATATAGAATTCAAACCCACAACAACTTGCCATGTATTGACTTGGTCCACAACTTAATTGTTAGATATATGTGCCCTAGAAGTCAAAATTGGTTGATACTTGTAATACACTTCTAGGGGCAAAATTATAATTTTGACTATAATCAATAAAAAGGGTTATTCTCTATCACATATGTGTATTTAGTGTCTGTGATGCATCCTTTAAGTTAATGGTAATGATAATTCATATTTTTAAGAGTTAAAAATTTAAGACATGAATAATCATTATTAACTCATAAAATGCTTCCGACCATAGGATCATTGCGAGGATGGTGGTTCATCCAGAAGGTTGGTGTACAATC
>QRFJ01001806.1:87609-117198 GCA_006176705.1 Cocos nucifera | reverse complement strand
ATATTGAAAGGGTTATTACTCTATCCCATATGTTGTATTTATGTGTCTGTGTATGCCATCCTTTAAGTTAATGGTAATGATAATTCATATTTTTAAGAGTTAAAAATTTAAGACATGAATAATCATTATTAACTCATAAAATGCTTCCGACCATAGGATCATTGCGAGGATGGTGGTTCATCCAGAAGGTTGGTGTACAATCGTCTTTTTTTAGTAGATGAGTCTTAAGTGTTAGGGTGTGGAGACACTAGAGCGAGAGTACAGGTACTCGTTAGAGAGACGAGGGCACTTGAGCGTTGACCACCTCGGTACTTTAGGAAGTCTACCTTCTCGTCAATGACTGACTCGATGCGCAGTGGTGTGTCTGGTTCTTTGATTTGAGGTGCATGGGCATTCACTCTTGAGGTGTGTTATATGTATGACTACACCATTACTCGATCTCTAGCCATATGGAATCCTGAGGTGTATGTTGGCTATAGCATGTTCATTGTAGAACTGGATTGCATCAAGATGGAATCTATCTACCTCGGTGATAGAGGAGCAGCCCTATGATATCATGAGATCATGTCAGAAGCCATGGCCATGGCAGAGTGAAATAATAGAAAGAGTTTCTTTAGATTTTAACATCGACTTGAATCGAATGATTACATCATATGATAGAACTAGGTTTGACGAGTTCACCTTAACCCTAATCTGATCGGGCTCAAGATAGAAGAACTTAATCACATGGTAGCTTGCACCAAGAGGTTCACATTCAGCTCTAATGGGTTGCCACCATATACTGCTAGTACTGGTAGATTTTGAGAGCGATAGAATGATTTAGATGATCGATCTTCTAGCTGTTCGAATAAGAAGAGTTTTGAATCCATCGAAGGAGTTTCGATGATTATTAATGAAAGAGATCATGACATAATCTCATTCATACAGAACTGAACCTAACTAGATCACACAACAAGGGTTTGAATATGGTGATCATTAATTGACTGATCCAGTTAATTGATTTGAATGAGATTCAATTAGGTTCAAGAAATGTGCTAGCACTCGATTGAACCTAACGTTCTTCTTTTACTATCATAAATAGTTGTCCTTACTGAGCAAAGGAGTTTGTGCTCATTTCAAGCCTTCACCTAGTCTGACTGGAGCCTGTCTGGTCAGAAAAGGGTTGTCTTATTTTGTAAGACAATCTCCATTTTGGTTCATCTACCATTATCTCTTCTTTGACTTGGTCAAAGTTGACCTTTGACTGGTCAAATTGGACCATTGAACACTTTTGATTCTTCTGTGCACTTGTCATGCACTCTATTGGAGAAGTCTATTCCCACCAATCAGATTTAGATCTGATTTCACAAAGGGTTGTGATTGGTTGGGAAGAAGAGGAGTTGGATCACGCTTATTCTATAAATAAGACCCTGCGCCCAACTCAGAAAAAATCTAAAAACATAATTCTCCATGCCCCAAGGCTACCTCCCTCCTCCTCCATGCCAAGTCCATCTTCTCCCTCTCCTCTCCATGCTCAAAAGTGTTTGGGATCTAAGTTGGTGCAATCCAGATGAGAGAAAGACGACAGAAAGCTAGAAGGCTACGCTGCTGTAAAGGGCAACTGCTGATCTTTGAAAGGTGTTTAGAAGATCCTCCAGATCTAATTTTTGGAGACGTGATAGAGAAGAAGAATATCTTCAGATCCAGCCCGAGTGGATACCGATAGAGGCCAGGCACTTGCGTGGTTAGATCCAGAACCTTCCATTGCTTATAGGATCATCAATGGATAATAGGATTATCCTACATCAAGGTAAATTAAATTTGATTTAATTTATTTAAATTTTATTTTTATTATTAGAATAATAAAAATCAGATCTGAAATATTCCAGATCTGATTAGGATCAAAGAGAAAAATTTTTGAAATATATCTCTTGATCCGATCTGATCTGAATGAACCTGGTCCGAGAAATCTAGATTTCTCTTCATTAATACCATATAGAAAATAGAGAGAGAGGGAGGGCATGCATGAGATTCTGGGAGATCTAGATTTCACACCAAAATAGAGAGAGAGATGGGTGTGGGGGGCATGGGGTATAGGTGGCACAAGGATGGAAGTTCCTAGTCATATTAGGACTCCTCCCTTGACTTGGTCCATATGGTTTCTCAAATCAAATTAAATTAGAAGCAAGTCAACCCAATTAAATTAGGTTCTAACCTAATTAAGAACTCAATTAAATTATATTTAATTAAATTTAATTATAATTTAATTTTTTAATTAAATTAAAAAATTAGATTGATCCAAGTCCTAGTTGAACTAGGACTGGTTCTTCCTTGCACTTAGCTTATCCAATAAACTAATTAGACTTGATCCAATCAAGATCAAACCAAATCTAATTAAATTATATTTATTTAGACTTAATATCAATCCTCTGGCTTAATCAAATTAAGTTAATTAACAATCCAATTGCTAATCGATCCTCCTACAACACTTGTACTAGGTTAAACATCAATTGTAATCATTTAATCCTAAAATGATTCTTAATCATTGATCAACCATTCGATCAGATAATCTAATGTGTGTGATCTCATAGATCTGAATCTAATTCAATAGCATAGGAATAAATTTTTGTACCAATTGAAGTGATCATCTAGTAATGATACCTGACAGTCAGATAGGTCAAATGTGTAGAACAGCATATTTAGAATCCATATGGATATAGTTTCCATATAATCCATCTTCTTAACCAAAATGCTCATAGGACATCTTAGAGTTCAACTATTAACTTTAATCAGGCTATCCACATTGTATTTCAAAATATCAAATCCATTTCATGGATTATCCTAGCCAAGGTTTTGCTAAATTGAAATACAGTGATACATTCTTCTCCAACTCTTGAAGTGGTCAATTTCATCTTGATCATATACCAATTTTATAAGTACTTAACTGTGCTTAGAAATCTTTCATTACTAAATTAGAAATTTAGTTAGTTTGATATCAAAACATAATGAGTTGCTTGCAAGCCATTGAGGTGATCTCAGGTCTAAGGGACAATTATACCTATATCCCATCAGAAACATTCTCGATAACAGAATGCTCTAGAGTTGGTGATGTTCAATGATGATGTATCCTTATATCTCACCTGTATGCCATACTAGTATCTCCATACTCCTTGGTTAAGAGGACAACCAATCTATATAGCACACAGTAACCTATGCTCAATAGATGCTGTCATCCTAATTAACAGCCTATCATTTGATCATGAATAATTTTAAGGACTAATCGATAAATTCTTTCTTTATCGAAACTAGATAGTCCTAAGAACTTCATCACAATAATGGAGTTTGTTAGACAGTAATAACTTTATGATGAAGAAAGCCAAAATATTATTTTATTTATTAATAAATTAATTATAATTATAATATTTTCAACCATCAATAGGTTGATAATTAGCTTTAGAATATATTTTTCAATAATTTTGACCATGGTCAACATGGGAATATCATTTTCAATTAGGAGGATGTCATCCACGTACAATACAAGAAGACAACAGTGCTCCCACTAATCTTTTTGAATACACAAGAATCCTCATTTTTGATGAAATCAAATGATTTAATCACATCATTAAAATGAACATTCTAGCTCCGAGATGCTTACTTAAGTTCATATATGGATCTTTGTAGCTTGCAGATCTTATGATCACTATCACCGGATGTGAAATTGAGTGATTATTCTATATAGATATTTTTCTCAAGATATCCATATAAGAATATCATTTTCATATCTATCTACCATATTTTATAATCAAAATAGGCTGTAACAACAAACAGTGTGTGGATGGACTTAAACATGGCTACTGGCGAGAAGGTATCTTGATAGTCAATGCCATCGCACTGACTATATCCTTTCGCTACTAACCAAGCCTTGAATGTCTTTATATTCCTATCTACACCTATCTTTCTCTTGAAGATCCATTTACATCCAATAGGTACAATACCTTCAGGTGGATCTACAAAGGTCTAGACTTGGTTCAAGCGCATTGAGTCAATCTCTGACTACATTTTCTCTAACCATTTTTTGAAGTTGATATCTGATATCATCTCATCATAGATTTTGGTATCATCATCATGAACCCCATTTCTCATGAGGAATATTTTCTCTATATCTTTTTAAATAGTACCTAAGTACCTCTTAGGAGAATGGAAAACCCTACTTGATCTATGAGGTAAAGGTTGTGTTTGAATCGGCTCAGACTTACTGGATTCCTCATGTTTTTTAGCTCGTTGCTCTTCGAAGACTTTCTCCTCGAGCTTAATCTATCTCTCAATGCCACCATCTTGACTAAACTATTTTTCAAGAAAAATGGTGTGTCGACTCATAATCAAATTATGGTCTTCTAGAAGATAGAAATAATTATTAGATGAGTGTCCTAGAAGCCAAATTGGCTAATACTTGTAATACACATTCTACGGGCATTTTTATAATTTTGACTATAAAATTAATTTAGAGTTTTTTTATCAAATTATGTACATAGTATTTATGATACATCCTTTGAGTTAATTTTAATGATAATTTATATTTTCAAGAGTTAAAAATTTAAAATATGAATTTTCATAATTAACTCATAAATTGCTCCTAACCATAGGATTATCATAGGGATGGTGATCAATCTGGAAGATTGATATATGTTCGCTTCTTTAGAGTAGATGAGTCTTGAGTCTATGGTGTGGAGATACTAGAGCGAGAGTACAGGTACTCATTAGAGAAGAGGGCACTGAGTGTGACCATCTCGAGCAGTCATAAGGGAGTCTACCTTTTCGTCGATGAGTAGCTCGATGCTGTGGTGGTATGTCTAGTTCTTTGACCTGAGGTGCATCGGTAATTCACCTTAAGTGTGTTATAATTTGACTACACCATAACTCGATCTCCTAGCCATTTGGAATCCTGAGGTGTATGTTGGCTATGGTATATTTATTGTAGGAATTGGATTGCACCAATAGGAGATCTATTTATCTCGGTAGATAAGGAGTAGCCCTATGATAATCATGAGATCGAGTCCATAAGCCCATGGCCATGCCAGAGTGAAAATAATAGTAAGAGTTTCTATTAAGATTTCACATTAGACTCGAATTGAATGATTAATTCATATGATGGATGTTGGGTTTGACGAATTTACCTTAATCCTAATCCTGTTGGAGCTCAAGATAGAAGAACCTAATCACATAGGTAGCTGCATCGAGAGATTCACGTTCAGTTCTGATGGATTGCCACCATGTACTTCTAGGTATCATTGATAGATTTTGGGAGCAATTAGAATGATCTTGATGATCGATCATTCTAATTGTGTGAATCAAAAAAGTTTTGATCCATTGAAAGGCATTTCAATGATATTAATGATAGAGATCGCGACATATCTCATTACCATACAGAGCTAAACCTAACTAAATCACACAAACAAATGTTTGGATCTAGATGTGATCAATTAGGCTAATCCAATTTGATTATTTGGATAAGATCTAATTAGGTTCAAGAAAGTCATGCTAGCATGTGATTGAGCCTAACATTCTCCTTCTCTAGTCTTTCTAGTTTATCTCGACTGAGCCAAACTAGTTTGGGATTATCTGAAAATCCTGTATGGCTTTATCCTGGTATGACTGGAGCTTGTCCAAGATAGAAAAGAATTATCCCAAACTGGTTTGGGCTTATATGAAAATCCTGTATGGCTTTGTATTGGTCTGACTGGAGCTTGTCCAGGACAGAAAAGGATTGTCTTAATCTATAGATGGAAATAAGACAATACCTGCCAATTCCTGACACAACCTATCATTTTTGGTTTCGTCAGAACATTGACCCGGTCATTGCAAGAAAGAAAAGAGGGGAGGAGGTATGCACCCCCTATTATCATCTAGGGTGCATGTCCTATGGAGGATTCTCATGAAGAAAATAAAAGGGGCAGCCCCTATGGTGTGTGCACATGGGAAGAGTCCCATGACAGTGGGACATTAGGGTTTTTGATGGGATCAAAGACCTAGGCACCCACTCTTTTATTTTTATCCTTTTGTGGTGCCACTTAAGAGGAGATTTTGGGATCTCTAATCTGATTGGATCAGATAACATCATAGGGCTAATTAGATTAAGATCTAATTAAATCAGCAAATGTGATTCATTGATGCTGCATGGCACATAAGGGTTTTTTTAAACCCCTTCTACACCTAGGGTTGGTGATCTTTGATCTCCCACACCCCTAGGCTACCACCCCATCTATTTCCCATGCCTCCCTCTGGTCCTCTCTATCTTCTCCATGCCCATACTAGGTTGGGTGCAGGTTCAGCGGTCAAAGGTTGATAGAAGCTGAAGTAAAGATTGCAACAAGGTGTTCTACATCAAGAGATCAGGTGCAACCTTAAAAAAATATTTTGAAGGCTTCAGATATTCAGATTTGATCTAAGTTTTTAGCATCAGATTTTGAAGGAGAGCACATCCAGATCTAGCCTGAGTGAACTCTGGTAGAGGTCAGGTGCGTGCGTGGCTAGATCTAGAACCATAGGTAATGGCAGATCATCGACAGGATAAATAGATTACCCAAATCTGACGTAATGATTGTTCTTATTTTTAGTTTATTTTTATTTTTCATATTAGATCATAAGGACCAGATCCAGAAACTCTCAAATTTGATTAGAATTCATAAAAAAATTTTAAAAATTTTCTCTACAGATCTGATTAGATCAGATCAATCTTGTGGTGGAAAACTAGATTTTTCTACAAATAGTATGAAAGCTGCGTTAGCAATTCTTCAGATCTATCTTAGATTTAATTTTTAATTTATTTTATAATTTGATATTAAGAATTTTAGATATCACATTAGATATGATCAGATCTAAAATCAAAAAATTAAAAATTTAATTCATATATGTGATGTATGAGATGCATGTCTAGACTAGGTTTGTAGATTTGATCTATGATATGTCTAGAACATTTTTTTTTCTGATATGATCAATTTAAAATTTATTTTTAGATATTATATTAGATATAATCAGATCTGAATCATGCATGAAATGTTTATTTTTGATACATGAAGATGTATGCAAAGCATGTATAGGTTAGATCATCAATTGCATATGCAATATATGATTTAGATCTAACAAGTTTTGTAGTATAGTTGTATTTCTAATTACCAACCCTACCAATACGTCCATCCACTGAATAGAGAGCATCTCTAGAAAAATGGATGGATGAAGATAATAAAGCTAGGTACTACATATTGGGCTCGATGTCTGATGAGCTTCAGCGCCAACACGAGGACTCATGACTGCTCACCAAATGTTGGCTTACCTACAAAAGTTATTTAGTGAATAGAGTCATGCAGCCAAGTATCAAGTCACAAGAAGACTTTTTAAGGCTCAAATGCATGATGGGTCCAAGATCATTATCTGATGATGATCAAGGATTTAGAAGAGCTTGAGAAGCTCGGTGTCAAGTTGGATAGGGACTTGCAAATTGATGTGACCTTGCAGTCCTTGACTGATGCATATGGGCAGTTCATTATGAACTTCCATATGCATAAACTGTAATGTACCTTGATAGAGTTAATGAACATCCTGGTTACTATTGAGCTTTCTTAGAAAGGTTCAAAGGGCTCAGTACTTGCTGTGGAGCGAACTTCTTCTAAGAAAAAATCTTTTGGAAAGAAGAAGAAGTCTGCAAAGAAGCAAAAGATAGAAGGTGAAAAGAAGAAGAAGGGAGAGCCAAAGAAGAAGGCCGCTGATAAGAAAAAGTATTTCCACTACAATATTGACAGCCATTGAAAGCAAAACTATCCTTCATACCTAGCCAACCTGAAAAATAGGAAGGAGGCAGATCCTTATGGAGGTATGCTCATAATTGAATCTAACCTAATGATTTCTTTTACATCCAGTTGGATGCTTGACTTTGATTCTAGTGTTCACTTATGCATTTCTATGCAGGATCTTGAGGAGAGTAGGAGATTGAGGTGAAGGAAAAATGATTTTTCCACTACAAGATCGTTCAGATCTATTGAAAATTTTCAAAAAAAAATTTTAACAAATTTTAATTAGATCTGAGAGTTCTCGAATCTGATCCTATTGATCTGATATTAAATATAAAAGTTAAAATTAAATTAAATTAAATTTTTGTACTTGATTGGGTAATCTGATTATCCTACCGATGATCTACTATATCCAAAGTTCTAGATCAAGGCATGCACATGTCTGGTCTCTACTAGTATCCACTCAGACTAGTTTTGGGTGTCTTCTCCTTCTAAATCTGATCTTCAAAACTCAGATCAAGATCTGATCTATAGGTCCTTGAAAATGACTGCTGAAGGCAGCACGTTTGTCTCACGAACACCATCGCGTAGAGCCTGATCTTCACGCCAATTTTCTTGGATCTTCCATACTGTTTGTACCCAACTTTTGGGCATGGAGAATGGGAAGAGGATGATGAGAGGGCTAGAGAGGTGTTAGGGGCAGAAGCACCTTGGCAAGGAGATAGGTTCAAGCATGATAACCCTAGGTGCAGCAAGGGTTTATATATAAACCATACTGGGCCATGCAGTGCCACACAGGTCTGACCAATTATATTACTCTGATTAATCAGATCTAAATCTGATTGGCCATGCTTTGTCACCTAATCCAATCAAGTTAGAGACCCGTAAATCCTTCCTTAGGTGGCACCAAACCTGGATAAAAAGGGACTCTATTGGCACCCAGCAATTCGATCTTCTACATGGGACTCCTACCTCTTCTTCCCATGTGTGCATGCCAACAAGGGGCATGGGCACATATTATGTGCATGAAAATAAAGGGGGCGTGTGCCCCTAGAGAGTCTTTAGTGGGCGCATGCCCATCATCTTTCTTTCTTACATCCGGGTCAACCTTTGAATCGATGTCCGAAAAGGTACAAGAATTGGCATGTCTTATCCTAGTTGCATCCGATTGATTAGGACAAGATTAGATCAGGTTAGGATAATCCTTTTCTAACCTAGCCAAGCTCCAATCAAATCAGGATAAATTCATATAGGGTTTCTAGGTGAGCTCTGAAGGAACCAGATCTAGGATTTCATGGATAGATCTTAAAACTTTTTTAAGATCATACAGTGAAAGACTTAAATAAATTAAATATTTACTTAAATAAATATGTAAATACCTAGATCTCAGATATATTATATGATCAAGTTATGATATTAAATTAGAAATTAAAATCAAATAAGAAAGAAAAGGTTGATCAAATCAACCTAGATCTACACTACATCAAATGCGGGTATGAAGTTAATAGATCATATCTATTACCTAAGCAAGTTAGACAATCTAACTTGCTGATCTAGACTTGAGGATGAAGTCATGAGTCACACACATGTCTGACCTCTAGGAGTCATCCACATGAGCCCACGAATACGATCAGAGATCCTGATGCAGGAAATCAGCACAGTATGCTAGCACTGTGCTGATCTCTCTTCGACAATCGATCCGATGCTTCCTTCCTCAAAACTTGGACACTCTAAAATAGTAGAAGAAAAGAGGAAGATTTGTGATGCTGAGACACCTCTCACAAGCTCACAAAAAGGGAGGAAGAGATCTAGAACAAAAACCCTAGAAGAAGACCCTCTTCTTCTTCTTTGTTCTTTTTCTAGACACCCTGATTTGTGATTTCAATATCTCCATGACCTAGATGAATTTCTATCTAATTTTTCTACACCAAAGAGAAATCTCAAATATATATAATTCATAAAAATTTTATCCAAAAATTCATTTTAAATAAAGAGATATATAGAGTTCAAGTTAGGTTAAAAACCTAAACTAGGAAGGACCAAATAAGGAAAGTTGTTGGGGCGCCCAACTCTTGGGCGCTCCCATATTTTTTTCTATCATGGACCAGAAAGGGGGGCACAAAAAAATATCCTCTTATACCATGAAAATCAAAAAAAATAAGGATGGATGGGTCGGTACACTTATGGGAAGAGTTTTGGTTGACAAGGATTTTATCTTATAGAATCCTTAAGCAAAACTAATTCCCCTTTTGACTTGGTCTTCCAACAAACTTCCATTTGAGAAAAAGGAAGAGATAAGAGAGGCATGAGATTGCTTGGGGCATGGAGATTATTCACATAAAAATATAAAGAGAAAAGGGTGGAGCATGAGGATTAGGTGGTGCAAGGAATTGGGAGTCCTAGTCACACTAGGACTCTTGTTTTAACTTGGTCAAACAAAGTCTTTTAACTAAATAAAAACAAGAGTAAACCAACCCAATTAAATAAGACTCTAACTCATTTAAAGACTTAATTAAATTAAATTAAATTAAATTAAATTCTAATTTAATTTTTTAATTAAATTAAAAAATTAGGTTGACCCGAGTCCTAGTTAGACTAGAACTAGTTCTTCCTTGCACTTGACTTACCCAATAAGCCAATTGGACTTGATCCAATCAAGTCCAAACCAAATCTAATTAAATCATATTTAATTAAACTTAATCTCAGCCTACTGGTTTAATCAAATTAAGCTAATCAATAGTTGAATTGCTAATCGATCTTCCTGCAACACTTGCACTAGGTCAAACATCAACCGTATTGATCGTTTAACCCTAAAATGATTCTAAATCGCTGATCAACCATCTGATCAGAATGTGAACTCTAATGTGTGTGATCTCATAGGTCTGAACCTAAGCCAGTAGTATAGAAATAAATTTTTATACTAATTAAAGTGATCATCTAGCAATGATACCCAACGGTCGGATAGGTCGAAGGTATAGAACACCATCCTTTGAACCCATGCGGATAGAGTTTTCATATAATTCATCCCCTTGACCATAATGCTCGTAGGACACCTCAGAGTTCAACTATCAACTCTAATCAGATTGTTCACATTGTATTTCAAAATATCAAATCCATTTGATGGATTACCCTGGCCATGGTTTTGCTATATTGAAATACAGTGATACATTCTTCTCCAACTCTTGGAGTGGTCAATTCTATCTTGATCACACTCTGACTTTATAAGTACTTGACTATGCCCGAAAGCCTTTAATTGCTAAATTAAAAATTCAGTTAGCTCGGTACCAAAGTACAATGAGTTGCTTATAAGTCACTGAGATGATCTCAGGTCTAAGTGATACTTATGCTTATATCCCATCAAAGACATTCTCGACAGTAGAATGCTCTGGAGTTGGTCATGTTCAATGATGATGTACCCATATATCTCAGCTATATGCCATACCAGTGTCTCTACACTTCTTGCTTAAGAGGATAATCAATCTATATGGCATATAGCGATCTATGCTCGATAGATGCTGTCATCGTAATTAACAGCCTATCATTTGGTCGTGAACAAATTTAAGGACTAATCGATAAATCCTCTTTTTATCGAAACTAAATAGTCCCAAGAATTTTATGACAATAATGGAGTTCATTAGAAGATGTAAACTTATAATAAAAAAGATGCCAAAAAATTTTTATTAATTAATAAATTAATTATAATATCTCAACAATCAACAGGTTGACGATTGGCTTTAGAATACAATTTTCAATAACTCCTACTTGTCCTAAAGCCACTCGGCATCGTATCTAATACCCATCTTTGACTTATGGTTGTCGAACTCCTTGATTGCTAGGGCTTTAGTGAAGGGATCGGCTCGATTCTCCTTTTCATCGATCTTTTGAAGGTCGACATCACCACGATCTATGATCTTACAGACCAAATGAAAGCGACATAGAATGTGCTTTATCTGCTGGTGTGCCTTCGATTTCTTTGCTTGAGCTATGGCACTAGTGTTGTTGTAGTAGAGTAGGACTGGACCATCATTGGAGGGTACTACTCTAAACTCGATGGTGAACTTCCTCAGCCACACAGCTTTCTTTGTTACATTTGATGATACCATGTACTTTACTTCACAAACAGAGTCAGCCATTATATGCTGCTTGGAACTTTTCCAGCAAATGGCTCCGCCATTTAGAGTAAAGATATACCCCGACACACTTTTACTGTCATCATGGTTAGATTGAAAATTGAAGTTTGGAAACCCCACAAGCTTTAGATCTGACTCACCATAAACCAACCATTGGTCCTTAGTATTTCTTAAATACCTAAGCATGGTTTTAACCACCTTCCAATGACTTTCTCCAGGGTCAAACTAGTATCTACTCACTACTCTTAGTGAGTATGCCACGTCTAGTCTCGTACATGTCATTGTATACATAATAGATCCTACTGCCGAAGCATATGAAATTCTACTCATACGCTCTCTCTCTCTACAGGAGTTGTCGGACAATCCTTCTTAGAGAGAAATTTCTTGGCCTATCGGGAGATAGCTCCTTTTGGAATTCTCCATGCTGAACCTCTTCAGCATAGTTTCTATGTACATGGACAGGGATATACCAAGCATCCTTTTAGATCTATCTCTATAGATCTTCATTCCTAGGATGTAGGATGCTTCACTCAAGTCCTTCAAGAAGAACTGTGATGACAATCGGACTTTTATTTCTTGTAGTGTAGGGATGTCATTCCCGACTAAGAGAATATCATCCACGTACAAAATAAGGAATACCACTGCTAGACCATTTGCCCATTTGTAAATGTAGGGTTCTTCTCCATTCTTAACAAAGCCATACGTTTTGATCACTTTATCAAAATGTATGTTCCAACTCCGAGATGCTTGCTTTCATCCATAAATGGAACTCTGAAGCCTGCACATCTTGGACTCATCTATGGATGTGAACCCCTCAGATTGTATCATATACACCTCTTTGGTTAGCTCTCCATTTAGGAAAGTCATCTTTACATCCATCTATCAGATCTCATAGTCTAGGTGCATAGCTATTGCAAGCATTATCCGAATAGATTTGAGCATTGCCACTGAGGAGAATGTCTCATCATAGTTAATACCATAACATTGAGGATACTCCTTGGCAATCAGACGGGCTTTATAGGTCTCCACCTTTCCATCTGCGCCTCTTTTTTTTTGAATACCCATTTACACCCAATGAGTTTAGCCCCTTCAGGTGGGTCAACTAATGTCCATACATCATTAACCTTCATGGAATCTATTTCAAATCTCATGGCTTCTAGCCATTTCTCAGAGTTGGATTTTTACATCACATCAATATAAATGATTGGATCCTCATCGTTCTCATCGAGTTCGATGGGATCACTATCCTAGAACGAGAATCTATAGTATCTATCCGAATGGTGTGGTACTCTACTGGATCGCCTTAAAGATGCGGGTTCACTAGGCTCTGGATTTGATCTAATCGAATCTAGTTCTAGTTTAGTTACAAGTGTCGATTTTTCTACATATTGAATTTCTTCAAGTTCAACCTTAGAGGCAACAGTTCCTTCTCCAAGAAATTCTTTTTCCAAAAAAGGTTGCCCTAAGGCTGACAAACACCTTTTGTTCATCAGCATGGTAGAAATAGTATCCTTTGATCTCTTTTGGGTACTCTATGAATGTACACTTGTTAGACCTAGATTCAAGTTTACCTGTAATTAACTGTTTGACATAAGCCAGGCACCCCCAAACCCTATTGTGTGAAAGTGTTGGCTTACGCCTTATCCGTATCTCTTATGGGGTTTCAACTATAGACTTACTTAGAACCCTATTTAATAGATAATAAGCTGATTTGAGTGCATATCCCTAGAAGAATATCGGCAAGCTGAAAATTTCCATCATGGATCAGACTATGTCTAACAGAGTCTGATTTCTCCTTTTAGACACACCATTATGCTATGGTATTCAAGGAGGAGTCCATTGGAAGAAAATTTCATTCTCTCCTAGATATGTGAGAAACTCACTAGAAAGGTATTCTCCTTCTCGATCAGATCGAAGAGTTCTAATACTCTTTCTAGTTTATTTTTCTACTTCATTTTGAAATCATTTGACCATTTCAAAAGAATCCGACTTATATTTCATCAGATAGACATATCCATATCTAGATAGATAATCTATGAAAGTGATGAAGTAGACATATCCATCTCTAGCACATGTGCTCATTCGTCTACATACATCAGTCTGTACTAGACCTAAGAGCTCATTGACTCTCTCACCTTTTTCAGTAAAAGATGACTTGGTCATTTTACCAAGAAGATAGGACTCATAGGTTGGAAGTGATTCACAATCACTGACTTTGAGGATTCCCTCTTGAGTCAATCCATTTATCCTGTTCTTATTTATATGACCTAGCCTACAGTGCCATAAGTAGATATTTGATACACTATCTAATGTAGGATGCTTGCCAGTAGAATAGACTACATTAACAGATTGTGATAACATATATACACCATTATTCAATTTTCCATAAAAAACAGTAACACCATTCATAATGATATTACAAACTCATTTTCTTATTGAAATTTCATAATTGTTCATGGCCAAAAGGCTTATAGAAATGATATTTAAAAAGAAACTAGGATAGAAATGACAATCACTAAGAACAACGGTATGAGATTCAAATATAAGTTTCAAAATTTCTAAAGCTAGAATTGGAACTGGTCTTCCATCTCCAACATTCAGGAATCTCTCACCTTGCTCGAATCTTCTACTGACCTACAACCCCTACAACAAATTGCAAATATGGTAAGGGCTATCAGTATCCAATACCCAGTCAGTAATATCATAAATAGAGAAATTACAAGAAGTTATCATATAAATATCTTGTCCAGCAATAGCTTGCTTCTTTCTCTGCTTGTTTGGATCCAGGAAGGCAATGTACTGAGGATAGTTCCTCTTCCAGTGCCCCCACTTCTTGCAAAAGAAGCATTTAGCTTAACTCTTTTCGAGCTTGATCTTCATGGTCTAGCCCTACACTGATGTCCCAGCTTGAACTTGCACCTTCTTTATTTTCTTCATCTTATTCTTCTTCTCTTTCCTAAAGGATCGAGAATCAGAAGACAAACCTCTCACTAAGTTCACTGACTCTTTACGGAGCTGGTGATCCTTCTCAAAGTCCTGAAGTAACCCCAATAAGCCATGGTTATTTACTTCAGGCTTTATCATTCTGTAATGAGTAAGAAAAGGAAGATAGGACTTTGGCAATGAGTTCAGTATTACATCTTTTCCAAGTTGTTCATGCAAGAGAAAGTCGAGTTTGCTCAAGCACTCTATCAGCTCGATCATGTATAGTACATGATCAGTGATAGAGGCTCCATCCTATATTCTAGCATTGAAGATGGCGTAACTAGTCTTGTGCCTTTCAACATCATCGGATGTGCCAAAAGAATCCTCCAACACTTGAAGCATTTCATTTGGCTGAGCTATCTCAAACCTATAACTGAACTCATTGCTCATCGCAGCCAGCATAATGTAGTGCACCATGGTTCTATCACTGAGCCACTTCTAATAAGAATCTCTGACTATTCCACATGCATTGGTAGTTGGCTCCTTAGGTGCAAGATCCATCAGCACATATAGGATTCGTTCATGCTCCAGGATAATCTTCAACTTTTGGTACCAGCTATCAAAGTTGGATCCCACCAACTTATCATTGTCCAACAATGATCGAAGTGATAGAAAAGTGGCCATGTCTGCATAGAGGAAAATCAAAATCTAATTAGTAATTAATTTGTTAAACCTAAAAATTTGAACTTTAATCAAAAGATTTTTTTCACTATTTTATTCGAATTGATAGCCTCTACCTCCAATTCGAGGAATTACCCTAATTTCTTAGTGGATACTAGAATCCATATAGACTACGCATGAGCCCAACTTTGGTTGGCCAACCCATGTACATCTAAGGGTAGGTTCATAACCAATTATTTTTCTAAATAATTTTTAGTAATTAAATTTTACCCCAGCCCCAGATTAGTTGACTTTGGCCTTCTCAGAAAAGGATCCAGTTAGGTCCAACCATTAATATGACCATACTTAGCCCATCTAACCAATGAATGATCAGGCCCAACTTTAGTTGGCCCACCTGACCATCATTTAGAAAGATGTATCAAAGAGATCATATAATGAATGATAATTCTATCAACCGATAAGCACCAGACCTTTGGCCCTCCAATGATTATCTAACTGATGGACCCATTATCATCCATATTAATGGAAGGCTATGATCCAGTTATCATATAACTATTTCATTTTAGGGATCTAATAATTTTAGAGGATTTATTTATAGAAATGAGTAGGTCAGATTAACCAGCTTGTCATGATCATCTCACTGGCTTCACCAAGTCAGGTTAAGAAAGACCACTAACAGGCTAGTCTAAGAGTACCTAAATTAGTCACACTGATTTACCTAGCTGACATGGGTCAGCTCGAATAGTGAAGTGATTCAATCAAAACATAATCTCACCAAAAGGCCAGATAAGTTCGATCGATGAGAGGATCTGCCAAAGCTTGCCTTAGACACCATCAAAAATGATCAGGTAAGCAGGCTGCCAATTAAAAACCATCGATCTGATTTATCTTAGATACCAACTTATTTAATTAGTTTTAATTAGATCAACCTAACAGTTTGTGCTAGACTGCATAGCCAAGAATCAAGTCCATCTTGGGTCTTGTTAAAGATGTGGACTTGACAAACTACAACTATTGTAATTGATCTAGAGAATCCTTGATCTAATCTAAGATAATAATTGATTAGATTTAGTCAATTCTCTAATTAAGTTCATTCTTTAATCTAATCCTAGGTCTAACCCAATTAATAACCTAATCTCCACTAACCCATTTAACCCAATGTGTTATGATTTGTGTCTTAAGATCTTCAATTCACAATCCTAGATCCTAATCAATCAACTTCTTAATTCTCAATTAAGTTTTGGACTGAGGGTTGGGGTTCGACTTTTCAAAAATAATTTTTATATTTATAAAATATTTTTACAACATGGTTCTATCAATTATGTTGCATGTTTAATTCATAATCAAATGCAAGTAAAATAAATATAAAACTACTTTAGATCTAATCTAAATAGGTTCATGTAATTGAAATAATTTCTATAATAATCAATCATAAATCTTTCTAGATAAAATATAATATATTTATGATGATTAAAATTAGATTAAAATATTTTTAATCAGATCATAAAATTTTTTAGATTTAATCTAAAATTTTATGATCAATAATTTAGATCAGCACATACTAGGACAACCTATTCACTGTAAGAGGTAAACCTTACAATAGGATAATTTTATGGCAGTCCATGCAATCTAAAATATTTTATTCATCAGATCTAAAACTATTTTAAATCTAATAAATTATAAATAAAATTAAATTAAATCTAATAAATTTATGATTAGAGTCAGATCATCACGAACTAGGACAACCTTTTCACTATAAGGGATAAATCTTACAGTAGAACAACCTTATGGCAGTTCATAAGATCTAAATTTTTTTTAAAATTTTAATTTTAATAATTAGATTATAAATTATATCTAATCTAAAAAATAATCTAAATACACATAAAAATCATGTAACAAGAACCTAGGCTTTGATACCAATTGAAGGAATTAGATCTAGGATTTCATGGGTAGATCTTGAAATTTTTTTAAGATCATGTAGCAAAAGACTTAAATAAATTAAATATTTATTTAAATAAATATATAAATACCTAGATCTCAGATCTATTATATGATCAAGGTAAGATATTAAATCAAAAATTAAAATCAAACAAGAAAGAAAAGGTTGATCAAATCAACCTAGATCTACACTACATCAAATGCAAGTATGAAGTTAATAGATCAGATCTATTATCTGAGTAAGCTAGACGTTCTAACTTACTGATCTGAACTTAAGAATGAAGTCATGAGCCACACATACATCCAACCTCTAGGAGTCATCCACACGAGCCCACAAACACGATCAGAGATCCTGATGCAGAAAATTAGCACAGTATGCTAGCACTATGCTGATCTCTCTTCAACGGTTTATCCAATGCTTTCTTTTTTGAAACTTGAATACTCTAAAATACCAAAAGAAAAGAGAAATACTTGTGATATTGAGACACCTCTCAAAAGCTAATAAAAATGGGAGGAAGAGATCTAGAGCAAAAACCCTAGAAGAAGACCCTCTTCTTCTTCTTTTTTCCTTTTCTAGACATCCTAATTTATGTTTTCAATATCTCCATGACCTAGATAAATTTTTCTCTGATTTTTCTACACAAAAGAGGCCTCCCAAATGCCTAAAATATATAAAAATTTTAGCTAAAAATTATTTTTAAATAAAGAGATATGTAGAATCCAAGTTAGGTCAAAAACCTAGACTAGGAAGGATCAAATAAGGGACCAGCAAGGGGGGTGCATAGAAAAATATCCTCTTTTACCATAAAAATCAAAGAAAATAAGAAATGATGGGTTGGCACACTTATGGGAAGAGTTTTGGTTGACAAGGATTCTATCTCATAGAATCCTTAAGCAAAACTAATTCTCCTATTGACTTGGTCTTCTAACAAACTTCCATATGAGAAAAAGGAAGAGAGAAGAGAGGCATGAGAAATCTTGGGTGTGGAGATTATTCACATAAAAATACAATGAGAAAAGGATGGGGCATGAGAATTAGGTGGCATAAGGAATAGGGAGTCCTAGTCACACTAGGATTCCTATTTTGACTTGGTCAAACAAGGTCTTTTAACCAAATAAAAATAAGAGTAAACCAACCCAATTAAATAAAGTCCTAACCCATTCAAAGATTTAAATAAATTAAAATAAATTAAATTAAAGTTTAATTTAATTTTTTAATCAAATTAGAAAATTAAGTTGATCCGAGTCCTAGTTAGACTAGGACTAGTTCTTTCTTGCATTTGACTTAACCAATAAGCCAATTGAACTTGATCCAATCAAGCCCAAACCAAATCTAATTAAACCATATTTAATTAGACTTAATCTCAGTCTACTGGCTTAATCAAATTAAGTTAATTAGTAATTAAATTTCTAATCGACCTTCCTGCAACACTTGCACTAGGTCAAACACCAATCGTATTGATCGTTGAACCCTAAAATGATTCTAAATCGCTGATTAACCATCCGATAGGAATGTAAAATCTAATGTATGTGACCTCATAGGTTTGAACTTAAGTTAGTAGCATAGAAATAAATTTTTGTACCAATCAAAGTGACCATCTAGCAATGATACCCGACGGTCGGATAGGTCGAAGGTGTAGAACACCATCCATAGAACCCATACGAATATAGTTTCCATATAATTCATCCCTTTGACCATAATGCTCGTAGGACACCTCAGAGTTTAACTGTCAACTCTGATCAGGTTGTTCACATTGTATTTTAAAATAATTAAATCCATTTGATGGATTACCCTGGCCAAGATTTTGCTATATTGAAATACAATGATACATTCTTCTCCAACTCTTGGAGTGGTCAATTCCCTCTTGATCACACTCCAACTTTGCAAGTACTTGACTATGCCTAGAAGCCTTCCATTATTGAATTACAAATTTAGTTTGTCCGGTACCAAAGCACAGTGAGTTGCTTGCAAGTCATTGAGGTGATCTCATGTCTAAAAGATACTTATACCTATTTCTCATCAAAGACATTCTTGATAGCAAAATGCTCTAGAGTTGGTCACGTTCAATAATGATGTATCCATACATCTAACCTATATGCCATACCAGTGTCTCCACATTTCTTGGTTAAAAGAACAACCAACCTATATGGCATATAGTGACCTATGCTCGATAGATGCTATCATTCTAATTAATTGCCTATCATTTGGTCATGAATAAATTTAAGAACTAATCGATAAATTCTCTCTTTATCAAAACTAAATAGTCCTAAGGACTTCATCACAATAATGGAGTTCATTAGAAGATGTAAACTTGTGATGAAAAAGATGTCAAAAATTTTTTATTAATTAATAAATTAATTACAATATCTCAACCATCAACAGGCTGATGATTGGCTTTAGGACATAATTCCCAACACTGTGGTGTCGATTATCTTAACTTCAACATATCCCTTCTTGAGGTAATCATGGATGAGGTGGAATCATTTTTCGATGTGCTTGGATTTTTGGTGAAACCTCCTTAGCTAGGGCTATGGTGCCATTGTTGTCACAGTACAGAGGCACAACATTCGATGGCATTACTTCGAGCTCTACGACAAACTTCTTACACCTGAATGCCTTCTTTGCAGCTTTCGATGCAGCAATGTATTCTGCTTTTATGATGGAGTCTGCTATCACCGTCTATTTAGAACTCTTTTAGTTAACAACACCGTCATTGCATGCAAACAGACTAACAAATGTCGACTTTTGATTTTCTATATCAGATATAAAATCTGAGTTTGTATATTCCTGAACCTGGAGTTCTCCATTAGCAAAGACTAGAAACATATCCTTAATCCTTCTTAAGTACTTAAGGATACACTTCACAAAAGTCCAGTTCTCTTCACCTGAATTTGACTGATACCTGCTCGTGACTTTTACAACTTGGACTATATCAGGTCATGTACATAGCATAGCATACATGAGACTTCCTATTACTAAAGTATAAGGGATCTTGCTCATGCATTCAATCTTCTCAGGTGTGCTAGGTCACATGTTCTTGGAGAGATAAATGCCATGTCTAAAGGATACTAGACCCCTTTTGGAGTTTTCCATGCTAAACCTCTTTAACATCTCCTCTATGTACATCTTCTATAAAAGTCCTAGCATCCTAGTTGGTTTATCTCTATAGACCTTAATTTTTAATATAAAGGATGCTTTTCCTAGATCTTTCATAGAAAATTCATTTGATAACCATATTTTGACCATGATCAACATAAGAATTTCATTCTCAATTAGGAAGATGTCATCTACGTACAGTACAAGAAAGATAATGGCACTCCCACTGATCTTTTTAAATACACATGGTTCCTCCTAATTTTTTATTAAATCAAATAATTTGATTACATCATTGAAATAAGCATTCTAGCTCTGAGATGCTTGCTTAAGTCCATATATGGACCTTTACAGCTTACAGACCTTATGATCATCATCACTGGATATGAAACCAAGCAGCTATTTCATATAGATATCTTCCTCAAGATATCCATTTAAGAACATCTTTTTTATGTCCATCTACCATATTTCATAATTGAAATAGGCTGCAACAGCAAGTAATGAATGGATGAATTTTAACATGGCTACTGGTGAAAAGGTATCCTGATAGTCAATGCCTTTGCACTGACTATATCCTTTCACTACTAACCTAGCTTTGAATATCTCCACATTCCCACTGCACCTATCTTTTTCTTGTAGATCCATTTACATCCAATAGGTACTATATCTTTAGGTGGATCTACCAAGGTCTAAACTTGGTTCGAGCATATTGTGTCCATCTCTGACTTCATTGTCTCTAACCATTTTTTGGAATCGATATTTGACATCATCTTGTTATAGATTTTAGGATCATCACCATGAACCCAATTTTCTGTAAGGAATATTTTCTCTACATCCTCTAAAATAGTACCTAAGTACCTTTTAGGAGGACAAAAAATCCTATTTAACCTTCGAGGTAGAAAAATTTATGTTTGTACTAGTTTAATCTGATTGGGTTCCATATGTTCCTTAGCTCATTGCTGTTGGAAGATTTTGTCCTCAAGCCTAATCTATCTTTCGATGCCACCATCTTGAACAAACTATTTTTCAAGAAAAATAGCATGTCAATTCATAATCACATTATGGTCTTTCGAAAGATAGAAATAATATCCTAACGATTCTTTAGGATATCCTATAAATCAAGCTCTAAAGAACCTAGATTCAAACTCGTCCACCTGCTATCTTGTGACATGAGTCGAACAATTCTAAATTTTGAGATGACTCATACTTGATTTCTTACCATGCCATATCTCATATAGTATGCTAGGTATGGTTTTAGAGGAAACCTTATTTAATAAATAAATTACAGTCATTAAACTATGTTTCCAAAGAAAATTAGGATGGTCTATGAAGCTCATCATGGATCAGACCATATCTAATAGGGTCCGGCTTTCCCGTTCTAAAATCCCATTGAGTTGAAGAATTTCAGGTGGAGTCCATTAAGAGACTATGCCATTTTTATTAAGATAGTCTAGAAATTTTTGACTAAAGTATTCACCTCCTCGATCTGATCGAATAATCTTAATGGAATTTTTTGTTTGCTTTTCTACTTCATGTCTGAATTTTATGAAATTTTCAAAAGCTTCAAACTTGTGTCACATCAAATACACATACCCATACTGAGATAAATCATCAATAAAAGTGATGAAGTAGACATAATTGCCTCTAACCAGCACATCAAATGGACTGCACACATCTATATGTACCAGAAAAAATAGGTCTGTGGCTATTTTTTCATGTCCTATAAAAGAAAGCTTGGTCATTTTGGTATGAAGGCATGATTCATAAATCGGATATGACTCAAAAGTCAACAAACTCAATAGCCCAGATTTCTTCAATTCGTTAATCCTATCTTCTGCTATATGACCTAGCCTAAGGTGACATAGTTACCTATATGAGCTCAAAAGTGGCACTTCCAAGTCTTGAAAATATGAGAAGATAGGTCATGGAAAGATGGGAGCAAGTCGGAAGAAGAATCAACCTCAATAGCATAGTTTAGAAACTGGGCTGGCTCACCCTGAGACTGAGTCGGCTTAGCTGAGAACTGGGTCGGCTCAGTCTAGGACTGGGTCAGCTAGGTCTCAAAGAAAAATTCAGATAGAAAGCAATATTTTCTGGCTATTGGTATTTTTAGATTGTTGGCATGGTACACAACTAGATCGGCTTAGTGTGGGACTGAGCCGACCCAGTCGCATATTAGCCAGCTCAGTCTGAAACTGGGCCAGCTCAGTTTTCATGGGTTACTATTTTATGTATGTGGATTGTTTGGGTTTCGAGAGTTTTTCTATGAGCTTGGACTTAACCCTTTGTAAAGTATATATACTGAAAATAGGTCAAGGTTGTAAATGATACTGAAAAATACTGAATAAAAGCTCTTTTCTTTCGAAAATCTCTTCTTCTCTTCTTCTCTATTCCTTGAATTGTTTGATCGTGCTTCTGCATTAATCTTTGAGAAATACTTCCTTGTTGCTTGGCTAATCACCGATGGCCACACCGATCCATGTGGGAAGAGCGCGCATTTTTGACATTTGGTATCAGAGCGGTGTTGCATGGAAGGAAGGAAGACACCTAAGATTTACTACATCCAGGATCTGTTGCACTAGGTTTTATCCTAAATCTTCAAGTTTACTTCGTGGTTGTCTCTAGATTGAGGTTGAGATTATTTACATGGAGGAACGGTAATACAGAAGTTTGGAAAGAGGATCTAGGGCTAGTTAGATCTTCTTTGAAGGATAGTTTTGCTGGTGTGTGAGATCATGAAGGGTGTTAGGGATCTATTCTTGACTTGTTTGAAGTCATGGGATCAAGTGGATTCAAGGTAGATTTTGAGAAGTTTGATGGCAAGGGGAACTTTACTCTATGGCAGCAAAGAGTAAAGGACTTGTTAGTTCAGCAGAGGATCTAGAAGGTCTTGACAAAAGAAAAATCAAAAAAGATCAATGTTGAGGATTGGAAAGAGTTGGAAGAAAATGCTTTTAGCACAATCCGACTGTGCTTGATCGATTAGGTTTTGCCTAAGATTTGCATAGAAACTACGGTAAAGGGGCTCTGGGAGAGATAGAAAAATATATACATGGAGAAGAACATGACAAACAAGCTATGGTTGAAGAAACACCTGTATAGTTTGAGGATGCACGAAGGCAGAGATCTTATTGCACATATCCAAAGGTTCAATTAGATATGTTTTGAGATGATGAGTTTGGATGTGAAGATCGATGAGAAGGATCGAGCATTGCTGCTATTATGTTCTCTCCCAGGTTCATATGATGGTCTCATAACAACTTCAGTTTATGGGAAGGAGATCCTAAACTATGAAGAGGTTGCTGGAACAAAATCTGCAAGGAAGACCCTAAGTCTGAGATCTTGGCTGTGAATGAACGATAGGGAAGATCAAAGGAGAAGACAAGAGGAAAATCTAAGGGCAGGTCAAAGTCTCGCGATCAGAGGAAGATGACATTGAAATGTTATAAATATCATCAGCCTAGACACTTGAGGGGAGATTGTTCCCTTCTGAGATCAGAAAAAGGAAAGACTAGCAAGGAAGATGATAGAGCTTTAGTGAGTAGTGGAGAAGACCTGCTAGTTATATTAGATGAATCCATAGAGTACGATACTATATGGATATTGGATTCAGCATGCTCGCACCACTATACTTCTCATCGAAAGTGGTTTGCTATCTATCAGAAAGCCGATGGTGGAAGTATCAGCCTTGGAGATGATCACCCATGTAAAGTATGGCAGTATTTTTAGAACCCAAAATAATTTTGAAGTTTCGAAGCCAATCCTTGTAATTGGGTCAAGTCAGTCATGGGTGTCCAGGATACGGGCTAGTGGGTTGGACATAGATATTTTTTTTTCTATTAAGAGTCAAAGTTTCTAGTTAGATTTTATAATTAAGACTTGATCAATTTGTTTAGGAGTTTGATTTCTAAATAAATTATTCTACTATTTTTTTGGATCCCTACACTTCCTCTGTAGAGATGCAAAAATCTCCATGATTAATGATTTCTAGTGGATGGTGCAGTCCCACCAACCGACTCATCACGTCACTTAGCAGTTATTGATGATGGATTAGCCAATAAGTGAACAACTTTTGTCCAATATTCTCTAATCATGGTGCACCCAAACTTGGTCTCTAATTCATGAATCTCACCGTATCCGGAATATTGATCCACTCCTTAGTTAAGTCAGACCCACCATTTGCATAGACTGGATTCCTAATTTGAGTCTCTCACCGTATCCAAAATATTGAGCCCAACTCTCATCCTCCAGCCCATAGCATCCAATGCCTAATAGACATGGTTGCATCTTTTCGGTGCAACTGAGCCACTGTATCCAGCCGAGAACAATCAACCCCGGGAAGGGCCCGCACATCTACAATGGTGGAAGACCTCAGACTTAATCTTTTCTTAGGGAAGAATTGATTCAGGTCTCATTAAACTAGACTTGCATAGTCATAACAATTATGACTAACCTAGTGGCATGGGTTAGCTCGGATTATTGAGACCACCTCAGATCAGAACTGTGTCAACAGATATGGCCAGGTAAGTGAGACCGGTGGAAGGAATATGCCATTAACTCGTACAAGAATGCATTCAGAGGTCGAGTAGCTTCCAATTAAAAATCAGTCGGTCGTATGTGCCAAACTTACCTTAGACACCAAATTGTTGAGTCAGAACCAATTGGGTTAGCCTACAATCCAGACTCTAACCTCTGAGCCTAATTAGGTCTTGCTGATCGATCATCGTGACTCGATCTTGACCCAGACTTAATCCTATTAGGCTGGCAATTTAAGCATTGTTGATCCCATCTAACCAACTCTTGATTCGGTTTGATCAACCGCTTAGACCTAATTGAGCTACCCAAGCCCAAACCCAATTTTATGAATATATCTTAGATCTGAAAATTCTCAATTTTATACCTAATATATTTTATAATCTTAATTTTTAATTAAGTTTAGGGTTTATAAACAAAATATATATATAAAATCTTAGGATTTCAGGATCTAAGGTTTTATAGAAAATAATTTTTTTTTTATTTTTGATTAAGGATGAGCGCGCAGCACTCCTACATATCATAAGAATACTGAAGGGAAATCCTGATTTCTCGGTCCAGGTTCATCCAGATCTGATCAGATCAAGAGATATATTTTAAAAATTTTTCTCTTGATCCCAATCAGATCTTGATATGTTTCAGATCTGATTCTTATTATTTTAATAAATAAAATAAAATAAGATAAATTAAATTAAATTTAATTTACCTAATTTGGGTAATCCTATTACCCTGTAGATGATCCTGATTGCAGCGGAAGGTTCTGGATCTAGCCACGCAAGCGCCTGGCCTCTACCGGTATCCACTCAGGTTGGATCTGGAGATCCTCTTCTTCTCTATCATGCCTCCAAAAATCAGATCTGGATCTGATCTGGAGGATCTTCAAAACTCCTTTTGAAGATCAGCAGTCGTCCTTTGCAGCAGCGCAGCCTTCTTGCTTTTGATCGCCTTTCTTTTGATCTGAATCGCACCAACCTAAGTCCAAAACTCTTTTGGACGTGGAGAGGAGAAGGAGGAGAAGTTTGGCATGGAGGAAGAGGGGAGAGGCAGCCTTGGGGCATGGGAAATCTCTATTCTAATTTTGCATTGGAATTGAGTTGGGCGCAGGGTCTTATTTATAGACTAAGCTTGTGATCCAACTCCTCTTCCTCCCAACCAATCACAACCCTTTTGTGAAATCAGATCTAAATCTGATTGGTGGGAATAGAGACCCCTGGATTCCTCCTTAGAGGGGCGCCTAAGACCAGTCAAACTGGATTCTTAGTAGAACTCTAATTGGAATCCAAAAAGGGAGGTGGAGTCCTTGTCCAACAAGGACTCCTAGGCGCCTCCAACTTGGGCTCACGCCTAGGGTGGCGTGCGCCCTTCCTCCTTGCCAGGTTCTGGCAGGGGGACAGGCCCCCACCAGCTCTCCAATAGGTGCATGACATGTGGTCAAAAGTCAAAGGGTCAATGGTCAACGTTTGACCAGTCAAAGGTAGACTTTTGACCAAAGTCAAAGAACAAGAAATGGCAGGTGACCAAAAATGGCAGGTAATGTCTTACAAATAAGACAACCTTATTCTGACTTGGACAACCTCCAGTCAGACCATATGAAGGCCTCTGATTGAGCACAAACTCCTTTGGCTCAGTCAGGACAACTTATTTATGATAGTAAAAGAAGAACGTTAGGTTCAATCGAGTGCTAGCACGATTTCCTTGAACCTAATTGAATCTCATTCAGATCAATTGAACTAGATCAGTTCAATTGATGATCACCAGATTCAAACCCTTGTTTGTGTGACCCAGTTAGGTTCAGTTCTGTATGGTAATGGGATATGTCATGATCTCTATCATAGACATCATCGAAACTCCTTTCGATGGATCAGAACTCTTCTGATTCGAACAGCTAGAATGATCGATCATCTAAATCATTCTAATTGCTCCCAAAATCCACCAGTGACACCTAGCAGTATATGGTGGCAACCCATCAGTTCCAATCCTTCCTGAGTGGATACCAGTAGAGACCAGGCACGTGCGTGGCTCCTTCCAGAATCTCAAAAATCAATAGGATCATCGTAGGATAATTAGATTACCAAATTAGGTACTTAAAATTAAATTAAATTTAATTTAATTTTTAACTTTTAAAATCAGATCTCTATGATTCGATCTAAGAAGTCTCAAATTTGATTAGGATTTTAAAAAAAATTATTTAAAATATTGATAAGTATAATAAATTCATCAATAAAAGTATTAATTTATCTATTAATTGATATTAATTTTTAAGAATTAATAATCAATTTATATATAATTTTTAAAAAATTGATATTTTTATTAATTAAAAAATTAATTAAAAAATAATAAAAAATAATAAAAATTAAAAAATATAATTTTATTATCAATAGAAAGAGCTTATTTTTTTGATCATAATGAAATAAATTTCATATAAAACGAAGCTAAAATGGAAATGATATGAATTTTGAAAGATATAAAATAAATAAAAATTAAATTAAAAAAAAAGAAAATGGCTCAGCCGGCTCCGTAAGCCGAGCTACCAAGCCAAGCCAAGCCATCAAGCCGGCTCAGCCATTGAAGCCATCAGCCGGTCCATGATTCAGACATGGACCGCCAGCTCAGCAAAATCCGACGAATCAGAGATTGCCACGTGGCGGACCTAGACCCTTAAAGGGTCTACAGAAATTTATCACGGCTCACAGGGCAATCTGGTCATTTCACTCAGCGATAGAAGCGCTGATTGGCTGCAGTGTGTGGTGCGGCCGGTCCATCCGGTCCCTGGGAATAGTAATTGCATAATCGGATGGCTGCGGTTGATTGCGGTCATGATCGGACGACGGTGGTGATTTCCAGGCTTGATTCAAATTCTATTAAGTGATCTGGCGCGATCCAATGGCCAAAAAACCAAGTGATGAAGATTCGATAGTCCAGAACACTATCGGCGGTGATCAAGACTCCCGAAGCATGATTTGCGGCCAGATTTCGTCGATCAAGCGCGATCCAACGGCCAGAATTTAATCCAACCCGATCTAAGCTGATCTGCATCCGATTTTGATGATTTTTGGATCGTTGGATTCCTGTTGAACGGCTGGATTTTATCAAATTTACCAGAGTCATATCAGAGCTATTTTGATTCAAATTTTATCCAAATTTCTTTGTATTTTGATAATTACAAAGGCTATTAGTCCCATATTGCCTTTAAAAAAAATATCCAGCCCTCCTAGCTCTATAAAAAGGACCCTAGGCCTCCAGAAATCAACATCTCCGATCAAGGTGAAGCTTTGGTACAGGGCGAAGTTAGGCTATGGGTTAAAGACTGCTTCGAAGCAATGGGTGCCGAGAAGAAGAGCCGAGCTTCTACACCATCTTTCTGCCAATGCCGATCCAAGATCAGAGATCAGGCTATTTTATTTTATTATCTTTTCTTTTTAAATTTTATGTATTTAAATTTTAAAATTTTAATTAATAAAAATTTTATTTTTGCATTTTAATTTCTTATTTTTTATTTTATTGTAATTTAATTTCTGCACTTTAAATTATTGCTTTGCAAGTAGATGCTAAGATCTAACTAGTAGATCTTAGTACCAAGTTTAAATTCCTACACCTATTAATTTTTGCTTTTAATTTTTCGACTTCACTTTTGATGCTGAAAACTCAAATCCTTTTCTTCTTTTCTTTTCAAAAATCAAAGATTTCAAATCTAAAAATACTACCTTCCCTGTGGATTCGACCCGACTCATTACTATCTATGCATTTTCAATAATTTTAAGAAGTCGGATTAAACTGATAAACACGGTGTCTTAACGATAGCATCGCGTTACTATCAAGTTTTTGGCGCCATTGCCGGAGAAGGAATAGATGCTATTCTTTTTTGTTTGATTTCTTTGATTTTTTTTAAAATTAATTATATTTTTTTTAATATTTCTTACTAATTTTTTTATTTATTTTGTAGAAAAAAAAAAGAGAAAATGAAAAAAGCATCAAATTTTGGTGAGATCAATCCTAACCCTAGTCCTCTTTTCTTTTTATTTATTTATTTATTTATTTTATTTTTAATTAATTTAAAAAATATTTATTTAAATCTAATTAAAAATCTCATGATAAGATTAGAAACTCTAACTGTTTAGAGCATGCATCATATTAGTTTTATTTTTATTTTTATTTTTATTTTTTTTGGTGATTGCTGGAAGCAAGGTAAGCCTTTCAGAATTCAATTAGTTACATGCATCTAGTTAAAATTGCATAAAACCCTTTGATTGAATTTTTTTTTTTTGTGCATATTCATATTAAATCAAATTAAGGGCACAACCCAATTAAACAAGATAAGGTGGGGATTTGATCACCCTTCCTTAGCCCACAAACAACCAACCAGCATCCTGCATTGACCTAAGCCTTTAATTTTAAAATCAATTAGACATCAACCCTAGGAATTCGAGCTCAATAGGACAAGAAATCCTAAAAGTTGAACCGGATTAGGATAAGTCAATTTGATTGGTGTCTAGGAAAAGTGGTTCAGGGACGACTGGGCCCGAAG